>JARHVA010006714.1:0-17500 GCA_037957365.1 Torreya grandis | reverse complement strand
TTGATCATGTTTTTTATCACAACCAAACCTTAACTTAAAAATTATGCTTGGTCCACTTTTATTTTCTCATTGTTCATTTTTATTTCTAATTTGATCCTTTTATGTCTGGTAGGGTCCCTTTTATTTTAGCATGATCTTTTTTATTAAGACTTTAATCTAAAGCCTTAACCCTAAGGCCCTATTCATATTAACATGAACGAGACCTTAGTCTTAATGCTTTAGCCTAGGTTTTTGTCTCTTAATCCTAATATTCATGTCCACAAGATCTCATTATTTTTCTAGCATGGTCCCTTTATTGTTTACTTAGCCTAAAGTTCTATCTCTAAGGCCCTGTTCATGTTTTTTTACATGACTAAGACTTTAGACTTAAAACTTTAGGCTAAGTCTTTATTATTTTATCCTAGGTCTCACTTAAATATAATTCATCTTTTTAGATTGGATGATATATGCTTCCTTGCACCTCTTGATCCAATGGAGTGAATAAATCCTGATGGAATATAGTACTTACTCCTTTAGACCAATCACATTCAACCTCTTGAATCATGATCAATGGTTCATGCTTCATAATAGATCGAATATTAAATGGAGTGAAGATGCCATTGAAAAGTCAAAATCCCAAGAGCTCTATGGAGTTTCCACATGGCACTCCCATGTTTGAATATTAAAAATAATGGGACCCACATGAAAAAATTACCAATCATGATCAAGCTCTCAAATCACAATCAAATGACTCTCACTTCATCATGATTCTTGATCCAATGGAGTGAATTGAGTCTAAAATCTTGGGAAGCCCCATGGAGGTGCCAAGTGGTACTCTTGCATTGGGACATAGGAATTTGATGAGCTCAAATTTGACATTCACATGACCGTGATTTAACACCTATGAGGATGTATTTGATATCTGTATGACCATTAATTTTAAGTTCATCAAAACTAATAACTTTATGAACCTAAATTTGGCATTTGCATGATCATCATTTGACGTCTATAAGGACATATTTGATGTCTATGAGACCATAAAATTTTAAGCTAATGAATTATTTTTCTCAAGACTAAGATAAATTCCAAAATGTTGCTAAAAGGCCTATATATTGCTTTGCATATGACTAGAAATATTTAGAGGATGTTCAAACACTTGAAATATTTGAACTATAAATGTTGAGATAGTCTTATAGTCTAAATATATGTAAAAATGGACTTATTCTAAGCCTATATCCTAAGGTACCCATTGCATTTGTTTGAATGTTGTGAACCTTAAGCTAGAGACTCAGACTAAATATTGTTTTAAAAAGGTCTTAGCAACATGAAACTTATTCCAAATTATTTTAACCAAAGGATTTTATTATGTTTATTAATAAAATAAATCTCTATGACAAAATTTGGCACTTAATCGCTATGTCATTTTGACCCCTTTGGACATGTTTGTGTTTATTAAAGACAACATAAAATTTAGCCTAAAATATTTATCCATGATCCCCCTTTGTATAAATACAAAAATCTTATGTATAAACACATTAGCTTAAAGTTCATTTCATGTTTTATAAACACAAAATGAACCTTAGGCTAAGGTATTTAAACATAAATCCCCACCTAAGTTCCTTGATTTAAAACTTACAGTAAAATGCTTTAAACTATGTTTGTTTGTGTTTATTAATATGAAATAGACTTAGATAAAATATTTTAGCCTAAGTTCTTTCATGTCTATGCCCTGACTTAAAGCCCATGCATCTTTGCATATCCTATGGCTTGTGTTTCATTACGAAAGGATAATCCAACATTAAAAATACATCGATGAATTTTAAATGGAGCTCTAAGAGCTCACAAACTTGACACATGGTGAATGTGCATTCAATGTTCATCTAACAAGTGTACCAGAGCTTAGAAGGCCGATGGAGGTTCCAAGTTGCACAACCATAGGGTCGATACAAAAGGGACCAATGACAAGTGAGGGACCATATCAAAATTAATGACCCATGCTAATCCTATAATCTTGATCCAATAGAGAGAAACAAAACAACATTTTTAAATGCCAATGGGTAGTGCTTCAAAGACATTTATGAAAAATGCCATGAAACATTCTAGGTTAATGCCACATAATCACCACACAAGTAGAAAATGACAAAAGAAAAGATCTTATGTGCCTAAAAATTCAAACATATAAAGGAAAAAATCCAAATCAAATCTTAAGCATGTATGAGCCTAATTATGAATGAGATACCACCATTAAATATTCAAAGCCATAAACCTTGCATAAAAAGACCCTAAATGAACCCAGTTGATTGCAGTAAATCCAAGAGAAGCTTTATTATGTTTTGAGAATGAAAGAGCTAACTAGAGACCATTTGTAATATAGTTGTGAAAAAAATTCAAGTGTAAAAGCCATGGCAGCTCATAGATAGCAATTAAGGGACAAGATGGAGTTGTACCTATTTATAGACAATGAAGCAAGGGTTTTTAAGGATATTGAGCTAGATGTCATAGCCCTAAACACTAGTAATAATAATTGGTCTAATCTCTTCTAGACTATAGAGGAGGTGAAGCCCATCACCAAATAAAAATAGGGGATTCTAGTTATCAGTAGGAGATACTATGACCTAGTCATAGTTCAAATGACCAGCCTCTATCATGTTGCTACCAAACTAGAGATACTTTATTACATTGTCATCTTTACTCCAATTTTTATTGATTATAAAATTCATAATGATTGGATTATCCATGAGGGAAGCTCTAGGAAATTTAATTACATTACCCCATTAGCCTTTGAGAGTTATTAAAAGTTCCCAAAACCCCATGTGGACCTACCCACAATCATAGGATGGACCAGTGAGAATGACTTAAATGCCATCTTTCGGCCATCATTTTCTAAGGGAACCATGTGTTTCATGACTTTGAGGTAAGAATAATAATTATCTAGTTTAGGGAGGGAATTAGGGTAATCATGAACCTATTAAATAGAATATCTAGAGCCCCTGTAACTACATATACCAATAAGATCTAGCTATCTTATGCTTATTTTATGGTAGAGAAAGAGATCATTCCTTTAATAAGAGATATGATTAGTGTCTTCCTAGGGAAATAATTTTCTACCATCAAGAGGAAGACAAAAAAGCATTTCTTCATGATTTGTTATCTACTAGATGCCCTAATAACTTCCACCAAGGTCCTAGACATAAAAAAATAGTCTCTTGAGGGTAGAACCATAATTTTTCACCACTACTCAAAGATACACATCTTCAAGTATAGACACCACATGCAACTTTAATGTGACTATGTATATCCTATATTAGTGGAAGACATCATAAGGATTCCCATGCCTAGGATTCTCCCTTTGGTCAAGAAATATGTGGAGCTGATAGGAGACATCTAGTTCTACCTATATTACAATATTATCAAAATTGAGGGAATTCTGACCCAACCCTACAAGTTTCCTATCTATGTTCCTCCCAAGCTAGAAGAACAAGAAATTTCATCTCAACTCCTTCATGGTGTTGATAGAGTTTTCAAAGAAAAAAGGAAAGTTCTCCTCCACCCCTTTCCTTTGACAATTGGAAGAATAGTTCTACAAGATTGGAAGTAGGTGGACACGATGTCTATAAATAAGTAATATTTTATGTTTCAATTAGATGATCTTAGCTAGAGGGGCCCCAATAATATGGTGGGAAACCATTTAAAGAGAAATGAGATGCATCAGCTAATCTGTGAGCACCAAATGGGTGGTCATGACACCTTGTATATAAAGGCCAACAATTTTTAGGAAGTGCTAGCTAGATTTAAGAAAACCAACATCAAGTTTATACATATATTAAATAGTAATGAGAAGATAGGGGACATATGAGAGATGCATCCCTTTCAAAACCATTTATTGCCTAAACCTTTCAGGCTACCTCAAGAACAACCCTAGTTGGAAGTACCACAACCCCCAACATTAATTTTATAGGGAACTAGTAAGGAGAAGTTGGAAGAGAGACCTAGTGAGGGACTTCATCCTTATCTCCCCCTCAAAGGCCACCATCCCCTATTGAACACTTGGACATGATAACCCTGGAACCTAATGAAATAGTAAAAGATGTCCTTAAGGTCCTTACTGAAGCATATAACTTTGGATAAGAGGAAGAAGAGAAAATTGAAGAAGCTCAGGTTCAAGTAGATGGAGTTGAGTAAAAAATTAATGGAAAAGGAAGTTACCATGGATCTAGTTCTAGTATCTCAACAAAAGAAGAGAATTAAAACTAGCAATTATCCTTATCAGACAAAAGAGGCCAAATTTGAGTCTCACTCATCCCATAAGTGAGATCAAATTATTCAGTGAATTCCCCATTCATGGACCAATCATCCCTAATTGGTTTGTGTATGGAAAGATGTAAAATATTCCTTCCTACTCTCACTCTTTAGATTTGACCCAATCCATTAGTGTTGATGTGTGTTAATAAATCAAGCCATGGATAAGGGATTTAATGAAATAAAAAGAAATAATAATAATAATAATAATAATAATAATAATAATAATAATAATAATAATAATAATAATAATAATAATAATAATAATAATAATAATAATAATAATAATAATAATAACTATAGGGCTAGATGAAAAGAAGATGGATTCTCTAAGAGCATAAAACAACACAAAGATAGTGGTCCTATAACCTCAAAAATACATAGAGTCGTCTACCAATGTGTAGTTCAATCCAGAGATAATTAGATTAGAAAGGGTAACAATAAGAAATGCCATGGTGGGGATATAGGAATTCACATTCCAAAAATTTGAACCTTTTAAAATTTTAACTCTAGTTGAAGGGGAACATCCTGGTGAACAACCCCTCCATGTGGAAGATATTTAGAGCCTATCATAGGCTCACTCTACCTAAGTCAAAGTTAGCATCAGGGGCATGAAACAAAGGATCTAAAATTTGGAAAAGGAAAGAGAAAACTTAGAGACATAGACCATTTTATCATTGCATGAGGTCATAATAAACATGTTTTAATCATCATTATTTTATATGTTTGATTCATTAAAATCCATAAAGCTAAGGCTAGATGCATTAAGCTAAAAAAGTGAGGCAGCTAAAGTAATTAATAATAGAGTGGCAAGAGCCACAAACCATGATAAGGGATCTCATTAGAATTTTAATTAGGAATAATATTTCCATGTTCAAAACCATTATCATAGATCACCTAAATCTTGTACTAAGGATAATGGTGGATAAGATCTAAAGCCTAAGCACTTGGTCATCAGGTTTAGATAGGTTTCTAAAAGATGATGAAGATCTGATTTCGCTAATTAAGTAGCTCATTGGTACCATGTTGGCAAATCCTAAAAATACTAAAAATTTTGGAGTAATTGATGATGTACAATACAAACATAGAGTCACTTTAGTGATGAAGGAAATAAAAGGGAAAAGCCAAGGTAAATCAAGTAGTGACAACAACAAGATTTTTGGCATGATCTTCATAGCTAAAGAAAAGATTACCAAAGCTAGAAGCATCAAGGGATGACAAAGACTTTGAGGACTTAGTAGACCAAGAATATATATACCTCTTGAATCCTACTGTAGTTTTGGAGCTAGTCAAAGAACAACATCAAAAGGCTATGGATATTCTACAAGAAAACAAAGTGACCCTTTGGTAATGGGCCCACTAGCTAATTGATATTATTATTTTTTAAATATTATAATATTTGAAATAGGAATATTATTTTGTAAGGCATATGATATTTTGTTAGCATATTTGACTCCAGGTTAGTCTAGTTTTGAAAATAAAATGTATTTTATAACTTTCTAAAGAAGTAAAATTATCCTTATCTTTTGTACATTTTGTATCTTGTAACTGACCGGTATGTATTGGCCTTGTCTTTCTATAAAGGCATCTATTACCACCTTATAAAGGGAGAGATTTATGAGTAAATTTTTATAATTTTGAGAAATTAATACTATCAAATAATTCTTAAAATATTGTCCAAAATTGATGTGTCAATTATTAATGTAGCTTTCTCTCAATTATTGGTTCTAAAGCTTGAATGTGAATAGTTTCTTTGAATTCTTAATTTGCATTCATGATGAAGGGTTACTAATTTATGCTTATGCTAGATTATTTGAATGATATTTATTTTGATTCATTTATTTTTTCCTATTTTAGATGTGTTTATGTTATTTGAGTTTGGTAACAATTCTTTAAAGCAAAAACTAGTTCTAACTTGTATAACTCCATATTATCCTTAGAAATTTTCCTAGTATGTGGTGAGATCTAAGCTTATGCTATTTTGTATCATATATTAGTTAAATGTGGGTTTAGTTTTAATTGAAACTTTGTCATGATATTTGAGTCAAGGTTCAACAATCACTTATTTTATTTTTTCCTTATACTTCCCTTTTGCTTCTTTTTTAATTAGATCACTATAGCTAAAATTTCATTATAAATATCCTTTTATATTAGTCTGTAGCTTAAGTTTTGATCATAATTCACTAAGTATTAACATAATATACCTATAATTTAGAAATAATTAGGCCATGATGACTCCCAACCATTAATCAATATAAATTTATGGGTGCAGTTAAACATTGTGTTTATGCTATTTCACCATAGATAACATTAAGTTGCCACAACTTGTTACTCATGCTCTAGATTCCTATAATTATAAAATGAGAAGTGTTATTGAACATTAAGAACATTTGTGGTATACATAGACGTATCAACAGAGCCCATCTTTGTTGAAGAGCCTATCTTCAACCAAAAACTATCTTTGATCAAGATCCCATTTTTTTTATCAATATCCCATTTTGACAAAGATCCCATTTCTAACAAAGATCCTATCTTGGACAAAATATCCTTCAACCAACATATATTATCACCCATTATCCAAACACCCAAACCCTTATCACTTATTAATCTCCCATAATCCCACAATATTCACCCTAAGTGATAGAGGTACCGATAGACAATATAATCCATGAGAAAGGAATCATTGAACCCATCCATTTTGAAGTAAACACTAGACCCCATAACATCAACTACAAACCATTTGAAATTCAATGTAAATATGTTAGTGATACTTTAGTGGTTTTTAATGAAAATTTATCCATAATCAACATAGGATCTATTCATAATCTCTATAAATACTGTGTTGCCATCACTGTTTTCATCAACCTCACCAATCCTACCTTCCATCTTGTAAGCTAGTATATTAAACATTTTGATTAGGACCAACAATCTTATTTAGAGTTAAATTCCTTCTATGATAATAAAATGATTATAAAATTACTAGCTTTTCTCCTACTAGAAGAAAATCAAGAAACATCTACATATTCTGAGGAATAAAAAGTGTACCTCAATAAAAATGAATCCTATAGACTAAATATCAAATTGACATGCCATAGTTAAAATATTTTTGAAGCACTATCAGCTGATCAAAATACAAATTATAGTTAAAATTCAAATCAAAATATAGAAAATAAAAAATATGAGTCCCTTACTAAAAACCTCTTTGAAGTGATATTGGAAAATCCAAATCTAAATCCCAATCAAAATAATCAAGAAGAATCCTTTGGTGAAAACCTTTCTATGGAACTAATTAATGATAAAATTAATATATCCTCTACATTAGCATAGTTGCAGGATGGATCCCCATAAAAAATTAAAGATATCATTGATGCAACATTAAATTCTCAAATCATCTAACTTATAGTTACTCCTAGTTTTATTTAATGTAAGATTGTATGTCATATTCATTGTTTACATCATGACACATATACTTATCCCAAATATAATTTCATCCCTCCAAATCATTCATACACTCAACACACATCCTTAATCCAACATAGTTTATGTTTCACCATGTATAACAGTACCCTTTATTGTATGGGCTATGACTATATCCTAGTAAATTTAGAAGAAGGCAATTTAGAAATCAATAAATTTACTGAAGACATCTTTGGAGTGCATACCTAAAAGAGAAATAATGGTAAGCATCATGCACCTCAAACCCTTTTATAATTCAGATGCCAAAAAAAAAAAAAATCATAAAGAGAAAGAGAAATAAATTCATCCAAATGTGAAAACCATTCATATGGTGAATTGGAAAAGTATCATGATGAAAACTGATTTTCTAGCATCATGCATAAAATAATCAATTGTCTACAAGTAACCTACACTTGGGGAAAATCTCATTCCATTTCAATACTATATATTCTAAATCATACCTCCATCCTTACCCATCCTATAACTTTTTTAATCCCATATTTTACCATCATATGCTTACCCTAAACCATCCTTACCTATCATAAACTATCCTAAAGTATGTTTACCCATCCTACACCTATCCAATCCATCCTAAACTCATCCTCAACCATCATACACCATCCTTGAATAAATTTATCTATCCAAACCCATCCTTATCTATTTAACCCCAAAACCCATCAAAACCCACCCAATCCTTGCGATCATAAAACCATCCTTCTTCCTATTTTAACCTTGATAAGGAAGTGGAAACATATTGATACATGTTCTTAGAAATATCTTGGTGTATATTTAGAATGTTATTTTTATGACTATACACTTAGTTCTTACATAATAATTTCAATCCATTCCTATTCATCCATACTCCATATATAATGTATTCCTTACATCCCCTACCACTTACTCTTATGTTCTAGAATATGGTTTTCTCTTTACTGGTACTCCTTGTAAATACACCTATAAATATAAAAAAAATCCAAAAACATTAAAACTCCAACAAAAACTAGAACATTAAAAAATCTAACAAAATACAAACACAAAATCCAAACAAATAATCAAAAAAGATCCCTTGTCCTTAGTTACATACCCTAGTTATCCCTTACATTGATTACTCTTTGATCAGTTCAACATCATCCAAAATTTCATATGCCAAAGGGTTCTATTCTAGCTAATGAAATCTAAAAAATTCATTTGCTTACCTATTTGTATAGTAATTTACTTTCTATTACATCATGGGTATTTACTTGTTTCCACAGTGTTTGTTTACTTCCATGTTTGTTTTACTTACATTATTATCATTATTTTAAACATCTCTTGTTATCTTATCTTTATTTTTGTTTTTTGTGTTTAGATAACTATGTGCATTCTTAATAGTGTTATTATGATCTTACATATCATGATACACTAATTTTTATCCATATGAATCTATTAGTCCTTATGCATATAACATGATAGTCATCATGGTTTTTCTATACCATTGGTGTATATTGTCATGTGTAATATAAAAAATAATATTCATCAACTCTTACTCAATTGGAATTATTGTTAGAAATATAATGAAAGAATAAAATAAACACAAAGCAACTATCAAACCATCTCACATTCTTAGACGAGGTATCTGTGTGTCATCTTAGACAAAGTCATTATAGTTGGGAAATAATTTCTCAATGAATTTTCCAATTTGTTTAATTAATTCATCATTTTTCATACCAATTTCATCATTCTAATAATTTCAAAATCATTTTATTCTCCTTTTCTCAAAATTTAACTACACAAAACCAATTTTTCTATCCCATAATAATCTTTCTTCCATCCATCCTTATCGCATCCATGTTGTTGAATCATTTGATCTGTCATCATTAATCCATGTAGTCACTTCATTTCCTTGTTAATGCTTTCATATAAATCATCCACAATCATTTCCTAATATTTCCATTCAATCTCCTACACTTGTTGATTAGGACCAGGAAAATTGCACCATCCATCCTTTCACCATCAACCCATCACTTAATCAGTTAATCAATCAATCAAGTATTCAACCTATTTAAGATCATAGCTTTATGATGGAATATATCATTCCCACATCATTTCTTATGAAACCTAATTCATGGGTCACCTCAAGCATGTAACATCTCTTGGGATATATCAATTCCCAATACACCCATAAAATATATCATTTCTTAGGGTAAAATCAATCCATCATCCAATCATAATGTGAAATAATTAACTTAATTATGTTAATAGCATCCATGGATCAATCTTACATTACATCATCACTTCTCTTCCTTCATTGGGAGAACTATATCTAGCATGATATCCCCACTCAAAAATTTTCCATGGGGGATTATATAGGTAACATTTAGAGACACAAGGTTTTTAGGGTTAGTTTAGCCACCATCATCCACCCAATCCATTTCATCCATATTATTTACTATCATTTGAACAAAGTGTTATATCTCTTTATCAATGCTTGCAAATATCAAATTTTTAAATCTTTATCATAAATCAGACAATATATATTTTTCATTTTCTCACCTATGTCTTACCATTGTTGGGATATATTATTCCCAAATATACTTATGTGACCCTTGATTATGAGCAAAATCCAAGCTTGTAATCTATAAAGTGGAAAATGTACTTTTTCTAATATCTTCTCTAGCATTTAATAGATAGTGGTAAATAGTTTTACATGTACCCTCTACAATTTTTCAAATATTAGTATCAAGACAAGTATTTATATTATTAATGACATCCCCCCATCCCATCATCCAACTCACTCTTCATCCATTTTTCAAATTTATGGATACATTAAATTAATTCATTCTAAATTTATTTTCAAAATATTACAACAATTTATTTGTGTAAACTAAACATAATTATTTTCAAACTTACTATATATTTTCATTTATAGATCCATAGATTATTATTACTGGGATATATCATTCCCACAACTACTCAATTTACCCATGAATCATTATCAAAATAGTAAGCATGCAATCTCTAAATGTTTAAACTATTATATTTCAAATCCATACTATAGTTTTACTTAGCTAGGGGCAACCTTTTTATGCAACCAAAATCTTTCAAGTTTGACATCAATTCTATAGTAAATTGATTTATCATTTCTCCAAATCTCTTTATTCATTTCCTCTTTTCATTAATTTTGAGAATTTGTCCATTTTTTCACAAAAAACCTCAAGTGGGAATCATCATACTCATTTTCATTCATTTGGGGATTTTTTTTCCTTTTTAATCATCAACACTCTACTTATTATACTATTATTAAAAATAGTATTACCTTGCAACACTATTCAAATAAGGGTAAATTTTGACACCTAAATTTCATTTAGCATCTAAAGGAAACTAAATAATATTATATTTATTCTTAAATTAATTAATCGCATCTCCCTCCAAATTCAAATAATTCAATAAGTCAAATTAGTCAATTATGCACACTTAAATCCTTGTTTTAAATAATAAAATCTATATTTTACACCTCATCAAAACATCTTCCACCCTTTTCTCCCTCATCTAACCAAATCCACAACTTTATCAACCTCTTATGACTCATCCCCTAAGTTTTCAATAAAATTAACTTATTCATAATAACTTAGCTAACCAACTATATGCTTCTCTCAACCATTTTAAATGGTCTTCATCCTCATGGGTGAGGGCTCATTATCCACTATTTATTATTTGGAACATTTAATAAGTCCAATAATCCTCCACTATTGGGTCCTTCTCCAAAAAATTTAAAAATAAACTTGAAAACCTTCACAATCAAGAAATCAAAATATATACGTATGTTAACAAAGTTCTAATCACAAGTGAATCTAAATGAATCAAAACATACAAAATTCCTTTTACACCAAAAATCTTCCCATTTTCCATTGAATTGGAAGAGTGAGCACCACATTTTTGAATAATAAATCTAATGTACATTGCAATGGAGAAGCTTACACATTTGAAGCATAAAGTTTGTGTTTTCCTAGTTTTCTTTATTTTTTTCTCTATCCTAGGTTTAATTTAGCTTATATTAAGATTATTTTATTTTTTATCATGTCTAAATTCAATTAACACAATCATGATCATATAGAATAAATATGCCCCCAACATAGTGTATCACACTGGAAATGGAAAGGTACAACATCACACTCAAATACCCATGAAACATGTGTGCATAGAAATGATATTTTATCTACTAACATAAAGTAAATAACATATGAAAAATATAAAAAAACATGGTAAATTCTAAATAATTTTGGTATTTTTTAATTATTCGAATCTTTTTGTATTTTCTTGAATATTTGATATTTGTGAAATTTTTGAATTTATTTGGAATGCTTGAAAAGAGAGTGATAGTTGATAATCCCATATAAAGGATGATTATAAGGTGTTCTATACTTTGAATGTGTTATACTTAAATGGTATATCTCATAGGACTTTGTGGTCCTAAAATAGTAATATAAGGTTTAGGGTTTTGTGGAACCCACTATTTTGTTCTCTATAATTTCTTTGGTGTAATAGTGGGTATTATTACTCAATTTGAAACGTGGTGTTATGATGTATGTAAATTTTTAGGCCATGGATGTGTGAATGAATATCTCAATAGTACACTATATATATCTGATTCAAAGGCCACTCAAGTACGAGGCACTTAGGAAAGGGGATTTCTTGTTATTTACCCTTTTACACATGATTAACCCAAGTAGGTTGTATAATAAATTGTCATTGAAAAATATTTTCTTGTTACAAAATATGTTCATATGAAATCCTAGAAACTATAATTACCCTATTGGCATGAATATACTTAATACAACCATGGACTGTGGAAGGCACTACATGAAACCTATGTATCCAAAGAGATCCCATTTCATGAATGCACTCTCAAAATAATGAAATAGATTTAAATTTTTCTTGGTCAACTTGGTCATTTTCATTATCCTCATGATCATATATATATATATATATAATAATAAAAGTTTTTTTATTATGTGGCTCATTATCAATTTAATTTGACATGGTATTATCTTGATTAATTTTAGGTGGCCTAAGGGGTAACTTAATATATTCAATTTAAACACCACCTAATCTAGGGATACACTTAGGTTACATACAAATAATATAACAAATATGAATAAAAACATCAAGTAAATACCTTAGACAATTATAAACCCTCGAACAAGATAATATTTTCATTGAAAGACACATAGATTAGTTTCATCAAATGTTTAACCATTGTTAGGATTAAGGGTTAGACAAGAATATAATATTCAAGTAAATTAAACTATTCTTAAGAGTAGGCTAATTAAATAATTCAATTTATGATATTCAATTTTAGTGTTAAATTATGAAAATACTATATACAAAAATTATATTGCCAAACAATATTTTGTTTTCAAAATCACAAATAAGAAACAATACTTAGCTCATGTAATGATGTGAAAACAAATATGATACGTATAATTGTGGAAATAGGTTGTTTTATGTTCAAGAAATAGTTATCATACTATGGAAATATTCTTTCTAGCTTCCTAAAGACTTACATTGATTTTACTATCTAAATCTCAAATTATCTTGTATGGAATGTTCATTATATCAAGATGAAACCACCTTGGTATTTCTATTTTTATTATCTCCTTTCATTTGATGTATCTAGATCTCACACACAATCTTGGTATATTTTTTAATATGTCAAACCCTATTTCTCCACCTTAGGTTATGACACCTTACCAAAAAATGGGTTAGTAGGTTAATGGTCTCAAGATGACCTCAAAGACTCCTTTGTCAATGAGTGATGCCTACATATCAAATACTCCATGGAGGGTTTTATAATTATGTATTTTTAATCTATGTGTGGGAATGTATATACACAAGGGTGAAATATACTATATGAAGATGCATGTAGTGATCTAACTTGTAACTTGACAAATATAGCTCATGGGTTGTCTTTTGAGTGATTTAGACCTTTAGTATGAATGTTACTATGACTGATATGCAAATAGTGATAAATAGGAAAAATATCTTAGTTTTGAAATTTAAAATTAAATAATATGTCTAATCTTGAGAGGTGATTTTTTAATATATTATAGTTGAATAATTAATATGCTTTGATTTTATATTTATACTATCTCTTTTTAAATTATCAACATGTAAGGGAATGCCATGTTTAGGCCAACCCATACACATTGAAAGATTTAAAAATATGAATTTTTGTAGGGTAATGAATCTTGAATTAGAGTACAAAAAGTAACATCAATTTTATTTTCCTATCCTGAATGTTAACTATGGAGGAAAGTTGGTGAGATTTTGTAACTAACATTGAAGGATATACATCAAATTTTAGGAGATATGTGGTTACAGGTGATCTAAATAACTATATTAATTGGGATTGTACTAATAAATAATTAATTCAACCCATTTATATGGAGATTGTGATCCTTTTATATTCAAGGAAGGTAAAATTAAAGGGTAGATCCCTAAGATATATCTTTCAAGTGTACAAGATTAGTTTCACACACACATACCCACACACACAAATACATACATACATACATACATATAATACATACATACACATAATAATGCTTGAATACAATAAGAATTGAAATCTTAGAATGCACACATATTAGTGTGTTTGTGTGTACACACACACACACACACACACACACACACACACACACACACACACACACACACACACACACACACACACACACACACACACACACACACACACACACACACACACACACACACATGTGTGTGTGTGTGTGTGTGCATTTTAAGATTGAAATTATTATTGTATTCAAGCATGTCTCTCTCTCTCTCTCTCTCTCTCTCTCTCTCTCTCTCTCTCTCTCTCTCTCTCTCTCTCTCTCTCTCTCTCTCTCTCTCTCTCTCCTCTCTCTCTCTCTCTCTCTCTCTCTCTCTCTCTCTCTCTCTCTCTCTCTCCTCTCTCTCTCTCTCTCCTCTCTCCTCTCTCCTCTCTCTCTCTCACTCTCTCTCTCTTGTGTGTGTGTGTGTGTGTGTGTGTGTGTGTGTGTGTGTGTGTGCACGCTCACACGTGCGCGCACGTGTGTGTGTAAACTAATATGTGTGCATTCTAAGATTGCAATTCTCATTGTATTCAAGAATTATTAATTTTAATATTGACATTTATATGATTACATCTCTCAATGTTTCAAAGGTTCTTATCAGTGTTTGAAATAGATTACTCATAATGACAAGGGTTCCTTCATGAATGTCCATTACATATTTTATTTGTCTTCAAATATATATATATATATATATATATATATATATATAAAGTTTAAGAAGAAAGTCATCAGTTTGAAGTTATGGTTTATTATATTTTTGGTAATAGTCAAATGATTTTTTTAGGGTTTAGAAATATTATGTGGATCATTGATTTACTAAACTCTAAAAATAATGAAAGATTTTAGTTTTAAAATTTATTAAAAAAATACTAATCATTTTTTTATCAATTAATTTAAATGATTTTAGGCTTAATCAAAAGTGAATTTCAAATAATTTCTCTTATTTAAATCCTAAAATTTTGGTTATGTTATCAATTATAAAATTCAAAGTTGAAATGTTATATGATTTTGATGAAATGTTTGTGGGAATCAGTGGAAAGTTAGAAATTTCATTAGTTGTTTGTATTAATTAAAATAATGATTAAAATTTTCAAATATTAGATATGGAATAAAAAATGTGTGATAATCATAAAGGTTATTTGGAAATGTTTTGATATAATTTCTTACATGATTTTTATTTTTACATAATATAAATAAGATGTCTATATGGAGTCAAATTTCCCATAGTGGAAGAAGAAACAATTAAGGTAAATAAAATCAATAGGAAAATAATTGATCTCCTCCTTAAAGTAACTACCAAGGTAGACCTTTCCAAGATCAAAGAGTCTCTAATGCATTCATATGACCTTTAAGTCATGGAAATATAGTGTCTTTATAGTTTTATGTAAATGATCCTAACTTTGGGATGTCCTTAATTATATACCTCATGTTACTTTGTGTCTTCATGGTAATAATTTTAATAGAGTATTACAAAGATGTAACTGGTGATCTCATCATATTATATGCAATTTTCTAATTCTTTTCTCAATTAATACATATTATAAATTATAAGACTTTAATAATGTGGATTTTATGCCTAATTTTTTTGAAATGTTTCCTAAAATTAATCCCAACCTTGTTACTATTTCTCCAACATCCTTTTAGCTTATCTAAATAATGTGTTCTTATTCTAGTTAAAAATTCATTAGTGAAAATTATCCCACCATATGGTAACATAAACTTTTAATAAGGTTAAACATGAAGTTGATGAATAAACCAGTGGCATAACTAAAACTAAACTGCCATTTTTTTCCATTTGAATACACTAAATACAAAACTGAGCATGGAGTACCTTTTATCAATTAGTCATTAATGGAGAAGTTTATGATGATAAATTATTTATTAATTTGGTAATGATATATTATATTTTATATTTTATTAGTTTATTCTTAGGTTGTTTATAACATACAACACTTTAATTTTCTGATTGACTATGATACATACTACTTAGAACTTTTAGCCTAATTTAATTTTAGTTTGACATATGCATGTAATATTTTTGATATGATATGAGTAATTTTTTTAAATTATATTAATTTTTATGGTTAAATAATATAAAATTCATAACATACAACACTTTACTTTTCTGATTGACTATGATACATACTATTTAGAACTTTTAGCCTAATTCAATTTCAGTTTGACATATGCATGTAATATTTTTGATATGATATGATTAATTTTTTTTTATTATATTAATTTTTATGGTTAATTAATATAAAATTCATAACATACAACACTTTACTTTTTTTATTGACTATGATACATACTATTTAGAACTTTCAGCCTAATTTAATTTCAGTTTGACATATGCATGTAATATTTTTGATATGGATACAATTAATTTGTTTTAATTATATTAATTTTTATGGTTAATTAATATAAAATTCATAACATACAACACTTTACTTTTTGATTGACTATGATTACATAATATTTAGAACTTTCAGCCTAATTTAATTTCAGTTTGACATATGCATGTAATATTTTTGATATGATATGATTAATTTGTTTTAATTATATTAATTTTTATGGTTAATTAATATCAAATTTATTTTGGTATGTTATGGTATATTTATAATTTTGAAAAGATTAAATGGATAAATGATTAAAATGAAAATAATGGATTGAACTACTTAGACCAATCACTATGAATATTTTCATTTGCATGATGAATTATATTAATGACTTATTAAGTTATTTTAAGTTGAGTGTGAATCCTCCCATCCTATTATAGATATTTTTTGTTATATCCTAAAATAATATTTTATTCACAAGTCTTATAAGTTCTTATGAACTTATTTAAAGTATAAATAATTTTAACTCGTGAACTTATTATTTAAATTTATGCTATAAAATTTTAACTTTACTAAAGTAAATAAATTTTAATTTTAGTTAGATAAAGTATTTAATTTTTTTTTTTTAAAGTTAATTTTAAGAAGAGTATTTTAAAATGAGACTTGAATGACATTTCAAAAATTAGTAACATCTTTAGGTATAAGATATTTTTGATTACAAGTTTCATACTGCACTTTATTTTGTGATATATTTATGAGATCAAAATATCATATATAGGAAAACTAAACATATCCTTTGATGGTGAAATAAACCTCTTGAGACATTGTTATATC
>JARHVA010006713.1:825000-846480 GCA_037957365.1 Torreya grandis | reverse complement strand
ACAAATCTAGGGGCTTATCCCTTCAATCTAGAGGTTTACCCCTACTATAGGCAACCCATACTCTTAGGGGTAATCCCATGTTACACTCAATTTGGAGAAGGATTGAACTACATCTACAAGGGTGAAATATTGAGTGAAAATAGTTTTAGCATACTCAGTGGGACTAATGTCCAAAATAATGGAAGAATTATTGGTATGTTCTTATACCTATCAGCCTTTGGAGGTATTCAGCCAAACTCCAATGATGACTTAAAATTAAATTAGTTGGTTTTATTAGCCCAAGTACTTATTGTGAAAATTATTATCTAATATCTTGTGTTTTCATATGACTCATGAAGTTGTGATGGCTAGGTAGGAAGAGAATCTATACTATGCACTTCCTTTTCAGCATTCTCATGACCCCAACTATGTGCCTCAATATCAATATCAATATTTTTACCCACCTTATCAGTCATGGAACCCCTATGGTCAGCCTATTCTCCCTCTACATGATCATGATGTTGCCGAGCATCCCTACAAGAAGAGTATCAAGAATGTTATGAGGAAGGATATGAAGAAAATTATAGCCTTGTTGAAGAAGGTGTGCCTTCCTATCAACTTCAATTTAATTCCTACTATACTTTCAATGATACATATCAATCCTATGGTTATCTTGCATTCCCCAAATATGAATCCCATTACACACATTAATAGCCTTACCAAGACTACTTGTAGTCAAACTATTATTTTTTTACTCCATTTTCAAATCCAAACAATGAGTCTAAAGCTGCTCTAAATGAATCAGATAATGAAATTTATTGGAAAGCAAGATGTAATTCCTTAGAAGCGTCAATTAGGAAATCCAATCAACATGTTGAATCTCACCAAAATCCTTACTATTACCCTCCACAAACAAATAGATTTCCATCTAAAGCCAAATCTTTATTGGCACTCATACCAAATCTACTAAAATTAGAAAAGCTAATGATAAAATGGTATAAGGAACTTGATGTGATCCCTATTTATCTCATGGAGAGGTTGAGAGAGTTAGTTCAGAAGTTGATGGTTATATGGAGGTTAGTTGAAGAGGAACCCCACTATGTCATCAATGATGATTTACATGAAATGAAATGTTATATCTAATGGTGGATAAATAGATTAGAGAGGTGGAAAATTCAAAATATTGAAGATCAATTTTTAATTTTTGAATATCCTCAAGAAAGGTATGAGGACAATGAGATTCTTGTTAAAGAAGAAGTCTCTCCCATTCCCCAACCCAACTTGTCATCTCTCCAAGAGTTCATTTAATAAATCTCCATTCCCAAGCCCATTCATGAACCATCCACCATACCTAATAATCCATCTCTAACCCATGAACCTATTAATCACCCTCCAACCACATTCCTTCTTGAAAAAGAACCCATCCTATGGGAGATAAGTGAAGAAGATCACTCTAAAGTTGTAGTTGATAAAGAAGAAAATTCAAGTGTCTATGATGAAGAGTTCATTATAAGTACTCCTCTTATTGAAGACAAGCACAAATCAATATTATTGAGTGGAGAAAGATAAGATCTTGATGAGGTTGCATCTTCTCATGAAGAGGTTGATCAATATATAGAAGAGGAACGTCACATCAATTGATTTTGTTGAATCTCATGGGCATGATCAAGAGATTGGTTTTGAAAAAACAATAGAAAATAAAGTTTTGAATAATTCCATGGATAAAGATGACTTATGGTAGAATTTAAATGAGATTTTTGATGAGTTTAAGGCCCTTGAAAAGCCTATACCTCCTACTAGTCAAGTTTAAGATGTTATTGAAGATTTTTTGCCTCTTGATGGTGTGTTTCAGAAATAGGATCCTATACCATGCAAGCTAGTTAAAGTTGTAGCCAACCTTAAAGTTGGATAATCTTCAAGTAAGCAAGTTTAAACTGATGAATTACATAATGAATAAGAATCTAAAGTTGAATAATTTGTGGTTATTGAAGAGAAATAAAATAAAGATGATTGGTAGCAGCATATTGAACTCTTTCAAGAGATTGAAAGTCTTTGTAAAGGTATGTTGCCTATTGAAGGTCATGTTCACAAAGAGATTTTTAACTATGTATTAATTAAGGATAATAATGAAGATTGGATCCCATATGTAAAGCTCCTTCAAGATATTTATGAACTTACATCAGTTGGTAAGAAATTTGAGGTCATTCAAGATGCCATGAAAGTCAAAGAAACATGCTTAGATGAAGCATCATTTGAGTCAAATATAAACACGAAGAGAGGTCATGAGAATATTGTTGAAACATAAGATGAGTTCACCTTCATAGGTGACATGTTTGAATTTGTCATTGTTTCATTTTAAAACATGCCAAGAATATTAGCAAGCATGAAGGAGTTGAAGACACCAAGAACAAGGCTCAAGAGACAAATTAATTCATTATATCTTTAATCTCATGGGAAAATAAATAGTACAAGCTTTCTCTTTAATCCAGGAATAAGGAATTTTTTTAGGTTAGTTTTATATTGTTTAGTTTGTTTATGTTTTTGTTGTGTTCTTTAAGTTCTTGATAGCACATGCATGTGTATTGTTTTTATTCATACGTGTTGTTTTTGTTTTGTGTGATTTGAAGGTCCAAATAGTTTGTTGTGTAATGATTAAAGTTTATTTAGGTTTGAAAATGATTACTAGAGACTCCATTTCCCAATGGACATACAAGGCTACTAGTCTATTTAGCATTACAGGCATGATACCCCTATGAATCACCAATAATGTTGACCAAATTTTAACCCCAAGAAAAAATTGGACACCCCATCTATATTGAAACTTGTCATGGTCTTATCATAGTATTTTCAAGTCTTATATAGTCCCTAAGAGTCTTTATTAAACCTTATTAACATTTTTTAAGGTTAGTTTGAAGAAGTTAAGGTAATGTCATGTTTTGGTCATATAGTCATCTAGGCATGTCATGGAGAGATAAGGCTTGTTAAGTGGTTTCATAGGTTATTAGGAGTATATCAAGGTCATTTTATGTTTTAATCACTTTATCATAACATTCCATGATGTTTTGAAGTGTTTAAGGTTCACTTGTAAGCTTGAAGGTGTTGAAAATACATGAAAAGATTTTTTTTGTCTAACATTTATGTATGTCAAATTTACCCCAAGAGATAAATCCATACCACACACTTTCTAATTGTCACACCTATCAAAGAATCAGAATAAGGTTATAATATTGAAATTCAATGCCATCTTGAGGATTTAAGGAAGTTGTATGGACTTTTAGAAGTCACTTACAAGTGAAAAGAGTTTAAAAGTCATTATTTGAGATTCTATAGATTAGAAAAATTATTGGAATACGTTTCAATCTCCACAGTTGAAGAAAACTCTCTCTCTCTCTCTCTCTTCCATTGTTCCATTCATAAGCTCCTAAAGGCCAAATTTAACTGCATGGTATATGTCATATAGGTTGAGCTGAGGGATAAGATTTTGGTTAAAATTTGGTACCCTTATGGGATTTTAATTTATGACATTGATCATTATATTTGTATCTTTAGATTTATGAACAATCATTAAAGAGCCAGACTACTTTTTGAAGGCTCAAATCCCCATAGGCTAATTTGACACAACTCTAATGAAAAGTATGAGTTAATAGATGCATGAAAAAATTTAGAGTGAATTTTAAAATGTTTTTATATGAATCATACACACTCAATCATCATGTTATCACATGTGGATGGTCTTTTGGCAAACAAAGTGACTCTTATGCATACCTATAAATCTAAAAAGGGCCCTATAATCAATTAAACATTCTGTAAAAGTCTCAAATTGGTCACAACTTCATTCACCTTTTGTGGATTATGTTTTGTGTGTCTACATAATAGTTGAGTTGAGAAGGTTTGAATGTGCATTTATATGGAGATTGAGAGTTTATTTTTCTTGGTATAATTTTTTTATATATTAAATCATGGCCTTTTAGTCTTAACATTCATGTTTTCATCTCTCAACTTCCAAAGCACAAGGTTTCAAAACAGTCACCTACAGACATGTAGGTTTACAATTTCATGGAAATACAATGTTATCAACATTAAAAGTTGAGATTATATACATGATATAATTTTGGTGCTTCAATTTTAAAATTTTTATAGAATAATGAATTCCTCTAAGCACTTAAAATCAATGAAATTTAATGACTGATCTAATAGCCTAAGACACAGCTACAGACTATCTGTGTAGATAGTAAAGGTAGAGGTGGTTAAAGATTCCTTGAAAGGGATAATTGAACCTGGCATGATAAGAAAGTATCTCAATTAATTTTATAACTGTAGGTTTCATGAAATAATTTATAAGGCCTATTCAAACCATATTCACTCAGATGTGTCAAATAGGCACCTAAAGTCATCCAGTTGAAAGGAATGCTTCAAAATAGTAAGGTTGATGGAAGTTTGGAGTCTTCAGGGAATTGATAAGATGAATTCTTAAAAAAACAACATGAAAAATCATTGATATACTTATATAATGATAATAAAGGATTTAAACCCCTAAAACATTGTCAAACTCTCAAATAACCACCTATAACCAGCTAGTTGAGAAGACTATCTTGGATGGCAATGTTGATGAAAGTATTGAGTTGTCAAGGTATTTGGAGGAATTAGAAAAAAAAAATAACATGATGAAAGTTTTATAGTTTAAATGTTAAAATTAGGACTCTTAAAGCAGTAAAATTGATATATCAGTCCCAAATGAATATACACAGGCATTGATCACCTATAGACCTACTTAAGTGACTCAAGGTCCCTCAAAACTAAGTTAGTGGTGTGTGAGTGTTTGAAGGATAGAAAGGAGCTCAAGTTTCATAATTTATAAACCATAAAATTAATTATAATCAAATAATTTGAAGACAAAATAGACAAAATAAGGGTCATAGGCCTAATTACCTACACAAATTCCAAACACAAGTCTGCATGCCTAGGCTAGTAAAGTTATTTGTTTGATGAGGTAAAGTTATGTGAGGATTTTATAAGAGTTTAATGGTGATTAAATATCCTCACATAACTCTCAAGACCACCAAAATTATAATATAACAATGTAAATTTTTCCTACTCGGTTAAGGCAGGACATAGGCTTATACGCTCTTGAAAAGTCTATATTTGTTTGAAGGGACTAAATGACTATATGATGACTAAGGGAGAGTAATATAGTTGAGAATTATTTTATGGGGTATCATAGTCCAAAAAACCCTTAGACATAATAAAAAATGAATGCAAAACATATTATATCTTATCCAATGCATATATAGGTTTGTTTATTCATAAAACACTTATTATTTGAGGGATAGTAAAGTATCTAAAGAGATATGAGGAGATTAGGGTAGTATAAGGTGATTTAGATAGTGTGAAAATCACTCTAAAAGAGACTTAGAATCAATATTAAAGTGTAATAAAACATGATAGACCCCATTCAACCTCAAACATACCTAAATTTATGAACAAGCCTATATAAGTAGTGAGTTGAGAGATAAACAGTCAGTTGGAGTTGGGATGAAATTTGAGACCATAAGGAGATAATAAAAGGTATATATAGGCATACTATCAAGAAATAATACCAATAGAGGAGAGATAAATGTAAAAATATAAGCATTTAGGGTATGTTAGGTAGATTGGCTTAGGAACTGTAAGCCTAAGTTAATAACATTACAAGGACCTAATAGGAGAAAGGTGGTTGGAAAACTATTGAAATAGGTCAAGTGATATGTCTTAGACCTCATTGAAGTAATTGGAGATCAAAACCAACTCAATAAATCTCTCACATAACTCAATTTCTCTCAACCCTCATAAAATGCCTAGTTACAACTCAAGAGCCTAGCTTTCATTGCTCAGTATGGAATAGAGATTCTATATGGGACTTTGGAATCCTAGGGGAATTTATCTACCCTAGTGAACTTCCATTTTGTGGAATTGGTAGGAGGATTCATTACCTATTATTTATTAATCATCCTTAATAACTCAAAGCACTTTTAGGCTACCTAGGAGAACTATAAAGACTAAATGAGAGAAAAATGAGATTTTATGCCTTTATATGGATTGGAAAATTTTCCAAATGACCTAGAACATGTTTGAAACTCACCTGATTAACACCCCATGCCATTGGATCATACTTTTAGGTATAGGAATATATGAAATAGGCCCTAAAAGACTATTTTATGGTAGAAGATAGGTCGATACAAGTCAGATATTCAAATTTGACATGGAAATAAAAGGAGGTCATATAAGTGAATCACGTGCTTCTTTAGGGTTTGGAATGTGTGGGGAGACTGTAGAGACATTTTTTAGTCTCTTGGTAAGGAGGCCTAATTGAGCCTTATTTAGGAGAGATAATATATATAAAAATACATCTCTACTCACTTTTTTATCCTAAAATTTAACATGGAGATGTAAGGCCATAAAGGGTCTTGGAATATCCCCTAATATTATTACTACCATCCATACAATTCTCTACACAAGGAGGTTTGTATGATTTAGGGCTATAAGGAATGAAGCCCATTTAAGGCTTTTGGTAGAGAAAAAAATATTGGGACTAGTTTTAAACCTCAAAATAGATTGTTTAAGATCTAACATGAGTTAAATAGGCCATCCATGAAGTTTTGATGATAGAATAAGAAGAATCCAAGTTTTGAAGCTTGTATGCAAAGTTGGCCTAAAGATATGAAGAGTCCTCTAGACACCTAAAAAAAATATAAGTTATGTGTCAAAGAAAACCTCATGAGGTCAATTTAGAGATGTCAAGAGTAGATCCAAGATGTAAGAGAACCTGATCTGACCATCAAGAATGTCACTTGTCCTTTAACATGCCAAGGTAAAGGATACTTTTCAAGAGCTATTCAAGGTGTCAAGCAAACATTTCAACTCTTATGCCACTTAGAGAAAGGGATCATATTTAGAGGATATACAGACGGCATTTTAGACCTATTAATGTAGTTTCATAACTCCTATCTTGTTTTTAACTCACATGGACACTTGTCTACTCTCTCTCTCTCCAATACCCTTCTTCTTTTCTCTCTCACTTGTGTTATATATACAACCACTTTTTGGATTCGTAATGATCCTCCACATAAGTATGGTGAATCCCTAATCATTTATATCCTTTAAAAAATAAATAAAAATCTAGTTTACCTTCTCCATAAACTATTTCAATGTGTATGTTAGACTAGTTGATCTTATTAAGTGATAGTTTCATTTCCTTGATATATTATCCTTGTTTGCATTCACATTCAATTTTGAATGTCTTTTCAAAGTCTCTTGAAGTGTTCTAATGAAGTGTTCATGAGTTTAGTGAGTTGTATCTTCACTAGTGTCATGTCATGACCTTGTATTTAGTCCTCCTAGCTCAAGCTTGCTTCAAAAACCCCCTTGAGAAATACTCATGTGAAAGGCAAATTTAGATTAGTGTCATGTGTAGGTTAGGACTTTGTTATAAGTGTAGTTATAGTTGGATGGTAGTGATTATTTCACATTTGGTGTATCACCTCATTAGGATAGGTTTACTTTATGTTTTATCTCTCCTTTTTCATCTAAACAAGCTAAAGTATAGGTGATGAGCTTAGATAGACAAATATAGAGAGCTATCCCTTCAATTTATAATTTTATCCCTACTATAGGCAACCCACAAAACTAGGGGTAATACCATGTTCCACTCAATTTTGATAAGACTTGAAATACCTCTCCAAGGGATAAAAATTGAGTGATAATAGTTCTGGCATACTCAGTGGGACCTAGGTTGAAAAGAGCAAAAGAATTCTTGGTGTATTCTTCTACCTATTAGCCTTTGGAGGTATTAAACAAAAATTAATGGAAATATAAATGTAATTAGTTGTTTATAGCAGCTTAGGTGCTTATTGTGAAAATAAATTACTAATATCTTATGTTTTCATTTGACTCGTGAAGTTGTGATGGCTAGGTATGAAGAGAATTTATACTATGCACCTCCTTCATAGCCTTGGAATGACCCCAAATATGTGCCTAAACACCTATATCAAACTTATTACCCTCCTTATGAGTCATGGCATTCCTATGGTCAACCTATTCTCCCTTTAGATGATCATGATGTTGTTGAGTAGCCCTATCAAGAAGAGTATCAAGAAGGTTATGAGGAAGGATATGAAGAAAATTAAATCCTTATTAAAGAAGATGTGCCTTCCTATCAACCTAAATGTGATTCCTACCAGCCTTGAAATGAGACATATAAATCCTATAGTTATCCTACATTCTTTTCATATAAATCCCATTACACACCTCATCAGCCTTACCAAGACTTATAAAAATCAAACTCTTCTTTTCCTACTCCATTTCCAAATCCAAGTAATAAATATAAACCTACTGTAAAGGAATCAAATAATGAAATTGATTATGAATCAAGATATAAGGCCTTAGAAGTTTCAATTAGGTAATCTAATCAACATATTGAAGCTCACCAAAACCCCTACTATTACCCTCAACAAACAAATATATTTCTATATCAAGACAAATCTTTATGGGCATGCATGTCAAATATGCTAAAATTAGAAAAGGTGATGATAAAATGGGATAAATAACTTGATGTGATCTATATTCATCTCATAGAGAGGTTGAGAGATTCAATTCAAAAATTGATGAGTATGTCAAGGTTAGTTGAAGAAGAAGTCCATTATGTCATCAATGATGATTTACATGAAATGAGATGTTATATCCAATGGTGGATAGATATATTAGAGAGGTAGGAAAGTCAAGAGATCAAAGATCAATTTTTAGCTATTGAAGAGCCTCAAGAAGGTAATGAAAACAATGAGTTTCATGTTAAATAATATGTCTCTCCCATTGCCCAACCCATCTTGTCATCTCTCCAAGAGTTCATTCAAGAAAATTCCATTCTGAAACCCATTCATGAAACATCCACCACACCTAATAATCCATCTCCAACCCATGAACCTGTTCATCCCCCTCCCACCAAATCCCTTATTGAAGAAGAACCAATCCTATGGGAGATACATGAATAATATCAAGCTAAAGTTGAAGCTGATAAAAAAGAGGACTCAAGTGTATATGATGAAGATTTCACTATAGGTACTCCCATTAGTTAATTCAAGCATAAATCAATCTTTTGGAGTGAATAAAGAGAAAATATTGATGAGGTTATAGCTGCTTATGAAGAGGTTGATCAAGATATGGAATAGGAAACTTTGAAGAGAAACATCACATCAACTAATTTGGTTGAATATCATGGGCATAATCAAGAGATTGGTTTTTAGAAAATGATAGAAAAAAAATTTGTTGCTAATTCCATGGATCAAGATGACTTGTGATAAAATTTTAATGAGATTTGTGATGAATTTGAGGCCCTTCAAAATCCTACACTTCTTGTTAATCAAGTTGAAGACATTTTTGAAGATACCTTACCTCTTAATGGTGTGTTTCAATAATAGGATTATATGCCATCCAAGCTAGTTGGAGTTGTATCCAGCCTTGAAGTTGGAGACTCTTCAAGTAAGCAAGTTAAATCTAAAAAATTACACAATGACCAAGAAGATTAGGTTGAATAAGTTATGGTTCTTGAAGAGAAATAAAACAATGATGATTCAGTAGCATATTGAACTCTTTGAAGAGATTGATAGTTTTTTAAAAGGTCTATTGCTTATAAAAGGTCATATTCACAAGGACATTATTTAATATGTCTTCATTAAGGACAATTATGAAGATTGGATTCCATATGAAAATCTCCTTGAATAGCTTGATGAGATTGCATTAGTTGATAAGAAAAATGATGTCATTCAAGATGCCATGAAAGTCAAAGAAATATGATTAGATGAAGCATTATTTGAGGCAAGTACAAAGACTAAGAGAGGTCATGAGAAGATTTTTTAAACAAAATATGATTTCACCTTCATAGGTGACATATTTTTAGTGTCATTGTTTCAATTGAAAACATGCCAAGAAGATTGGCAAGCATGAAGGAGTTGAAGACACCAAGAACAAGGCTCAAAAGACAAATTTCTTCATGCTATAATTTATCTCATGGAGTAAGAAATATTACAAGTGTTTCCTTTGATCCAAGAGGAAGGACTTGTTTTTAGGTTAGTTGTATATAGTTTAGTTTGTTTATGTTGTTGTTGTGTTCCCTAAGTGTTTGATAGTACATGTGTGTGTCTTTTTTTTCTTTGTAAGTGTTATTTTTATTTGGTGTGTTTTGAATGTCCAACCATTTTTTTGTGTCATGATCAAATTTTGTTTAGGTATGAAACTAAATACTAGAGACTCCATTTTCCAATGGACATACAGGGCTACTGATCAATTTAGCATTGTAGGGATGCTGCCCCTATGAATCATCAAGAATGTTTACCAAATTTTGACCCCAAGACAAAATTGGTCACCCCCTCTATATTGAAAATTGTCATGGCATTTTCATAGTCATGTTACACCTTCTATGGTCTCTAAGAGTCTTCATTAAACATTATTAGAATTGTTTACGGTTAGTTTGGAGAAGTTAAGTTAATGTCATGTTTTGGTCATATAGTTGTCTAGGCATGTTATGAAGAGATAAGGCTTGGTCAAGTGGTTGCATAGGTGATTAAGAGTGTATCAAAGTAATTTTATCTTTTAATAAATTTATCATAACATTCCATGATGTTTTGAAGTGTTTAAGGTTCACTTGTAAGCTTGAAGGTAGTGAAAATACATGAAAAAGTGATTTTTGGCTAACATTAATATATGTGAATTGTAACCCAAGAGATAAATCCATACCACACACTTTTAAAAAATATTTGAGAAGTTAATCAACTTCAAAACATATCATATAATTAGAACAAGGTTAGAATCTAAAAATTGAATGTCATCTTGAGGAATTAAGGAACTTGTACAAACTTTTAGAAGTCACATGCAAGTGAAAAGAGTCGTAGAGTGTTTTTTGAGATTTTATAGCTCATAAAAAAGCATTGGAAGAGTTTTCAACCTCCAAAATTTTATAAAAATATCTCTTTATTCCGTCACTCCATTCACAAGCTCCTAAAATCCAAATTCAATTTTATGGTATAGGTTGTATAGGTTGAGTTGGGAGTTAATATTTTGGAAAATGTTTGGTACCATTTTGGGCTTCAAATTTTTGGAATTGTTCATTATATTGGTTCCTTATATTTATGAACAATCGCTAAGGATATAGACTATTTTCTGAAGGCTCAAATTCCCATAGGCTAAATTTTATGTAAATCCAATCTAAATTATGAGCTCATGGATGTATGAAACTAGTTGGAATTTATTTTTATAGGTATGTAGATGAATCATACACATTAACTCATCATGTTAGAATGTGTAGATTGTCTTTTGGCAAGCAAAGTGACTCTTGTGCATAGTTTGAGGTGACTGACAATTTTTGTATTTTTATGAGTTCTTTAGGTTGTCTAATAAATATAAATTAATATTAATGGTCCTATACACTCTTCTTAATCCATAAATTGTCCTTTAATCAATAAAACATTATTTATAAGTCTCAAATTGGTAACATTTTCATTCACTTTTTATGGATTATGTCCTATGTGTCTGCATTATAGTTGAGTTGAGAAGGTTTAAATGTGCATTTCTAAGTTTATTAAGATTTGTATTTTCTTGGTATATTGTGTTGATTCATAAAATCATGGGATTTTAGTCTTTACATTCATGTTTTCATCACTTAATTTCTAAATCACCATCTGTAAAACTCTCTACATAAGGAGGTTTGTATGATTTTAGGGCTATAAGGAATGAGGCCTATTTGAGGCTTTTGGTTGAGGATGAATTATTAGGGATATTTTGAGACCTAAAAATGGATTATTAAAGCTCTAATATGAGTTTAGTAGGCCATACATGAATTTTGGATGAGATGAAGAAGAAGAAGCCAAGTTTTGACACTTGTATACAAAGTTGGCCTATCGAGATGAAGAGTCCTTTAGACACCAAGCAATAAATGGAAGTGATGTGTGAAAGAGAACCTGATGGGGTGAATTTTGAGGTGTTAAGATTTAATAAATAAGATAACATAATCTGACCATCAAGAAGGCCACTTTTTCATCAACATGTTAAGGTAAAGGGTAGTTTTTAAGAACTAGTCAAGGTGTTAAGCAATCATTTTAACTCCTATGCCACTTGAAGTAAGGGAACATCTTCAGAGGAGATACACATGGAATTTTGGACCTATTGAGGTAGTTTCATAACTCCTATCTTGTTTTTAAGTCAAAAGGACCCTTGTCTACTCTCTCTCTCTCTCTCATATGCCCTTCTTCTTTTCTCTCTCACTTGTGTTATATTTTAAGCCACTTTTGACTTTATAAGAATTATCCACCTAAGTATGGAAAAATCTTGTTCATTTGTAACCTTTGATAAATAAATAACAATCTAGTTTACGATCTACATGGACTATTTCAATGTGTATTTCAGACTAGTTGATCTTGTTAAGTGATAGTTTCATTTCCTTGGCATGTTGTCCTTGTTTGCATTCACATTCAATTTTGAGATTATTTTACAGGTTTATTGAAGTATTATGATGAATTTTTCATGAGTTGCATGAGTTTTCTCTTCACTAGTGTCATGTCACGACCTTATGCTTAGTCTTCCTAGCTCAAGCTTACTTCACAAACCTCCTTGGGAAATCTCGTGTGAAAGATATTTAGATTAATGGCATGTACAGGTTAGACTTTTGTTTGAAGTGTAATTTTAGTTGGATGGTAGTGATTAGTACACATTTTTTACATCACCTCATTAAGATAGGTTTATTTTATTTTTTCTCTCTCTATCTTTTCATCCAAACATGTTATAAGTATAAGTGATGAGCTTAAATAGAAAAATCTAGGGAGTTAGCCCTTAAATATAGAGGTTTACCCCTAATATAGGCAACCCATAGGCCTAGGGTAATCCCATGTTTCACTCAATTTTTCAAAGGCTTGAACTACCTCTCCAAGGGTGAAAAATTGAGTGACAATATTTATGGCATGCCTGATGGGACCAAGGTCAAAAAGAGTGGAAGAATTATTAGTGTGTTTTTCTACCTATCAGCATTTGGAATAATTCATCAAACATAAATGGTGACTCTAAATCTAGATAACTAGTTCTATCAGCCTAGGTACTTATTGTGAAAAAATTTGATACTATCTAGTGTTTTAATTTGACTCATGAAGTTGTGATCTCTAGGTATGATGAGAATTTATACTATGCACCTCCTTATCAACCTTGTCATGACCCCAACTATGTGCCTCAACATCCATATCAAACTTGTTACCCTCATTATAATTCATGGTAGTCTTATTGTTAGCCTATTCTCCCTCTACATGATCATGATGTTGTTGAGAATCCCTATCAAGAAGAGTATCAAGAAGGTTATGAAGAAGGATATGAAGAAGATGAGAGCCTTGTTGAAGAAGGTGTGATTTCATATCAACATCAATATGATTCCTACCATCCCTACAATGATCCATATCAGTCATATGGCTATCATACATTCCACTCATATGAATCTTATTACACACCTCAGTAGCCTTACCAAGACTTGTAATAGTCAAAATCTTCTTTTCCTACTCCATTTCCAGATCTATGTAACAAGTCTAAAGCTAATCCAAAGGAATTAGATAATGCAATTGATTGGAAATCAAGATAAAAGGCCTTATAATTTTCAATTAGGTAATATAATAAACATTTTTGAATCTCACCAAAACCCCTACCCTTACCCTCCATAAATAAATAGATTTCCATCTCAAGCCAAATCTTTGTTGGCACCCATGCCATATCTACCAAAATCAGAAAAGGTTATGAGAAATTTTGATAAAGAACTTGATGTGATATCTATTCATCTCATAGAGAGGTTGAGAAAGTTGGTTCAAAATTTTATGAGTATGTGGAGGTTATTTGAATAGGAATCCCACTATGTCATCAATGATTATTTACATCCAATGGTGGATATATAGATTAGAGAGGTGGGAAAGTCAAGAGATTGGAGATCAATTTGTAGTTGTTGAAGAGCCTCAAGAAGGTTATGATGATTATGAGGTTCTTGTTGAAGAATATGTCTCTCCAATTACTCAACCCAATTTGTCATCTCTCCAAGATTTCATTCAAGAAACCTCCATTCCTAATCCCATTCATGAACTGTCCATCACACCTAATACTCCATCTCTAACCCATGAACCTATTCATCACCATCTCACCACATCCCTTCTTTAATAAGAACCCATCCTATGGGAGATAAGGGATGAAGATCAAACTAAAGTTGTAGATGATAAATAAGATGACTTAAGTGTCTATGTTGAAGAGTTAACTATAGGTACTCCCCTTAGTGAAGATAATAAAAAATCAATCTTCTTAAGTGAACAAAGAGAAGATCTTGATGAGGTTACAGCTACTCATGAAGATGTTGATCAAGATATGAAAGAGGAAGCTTTGAAGAGGAACATCACATCAACTAATTTGGTTGAATCTCATGGGCATGAACAAGATATTAGTTTTAAATAACCAATAGAAAATAAAGTTGCTACTAATTTCATGGATAAATATGACTTATGGTAGCAATTCAATGAGATTTGTGATTAGTTTGAGGACCTTCAAAATCTTTCACCTCCTATTGATAAAGTTGAAGATGTTCTTGAAGATTCCTTGCCTCTTGATGGTGTGTTTCAAAAATAGGATCCTATGCCATCTAAGCTAGTTGAATTTACATCTAGCCTTGAAGTTAGAGACTCTTCAAGTAAGCAAGTTGAAGATGACAAATTACATAATGACCAAGAAGATGAATTTGAAATAGTTATGGTTCTTGAAGAGAAATAAAACAAAGATGATTGGTAGAAGCATATTGAACTCCTTTAAGAGATTGAAATTCTTTGTAAAAGTATGTTACCTATTGAAGGACATGTTCACAAGGATATTGTCCAAAATGTCTTCATTAAGGAAAATGATGAAGATTAGATTCCATATGTAAAGCTTTAAGTTGAAGATGTTCTTGAAGATTAATTACCTCTTGATGGTGTGTTTAAAAAATAGGATCCTATGCCATCTAAGCTGGTGGAATTTGTACCTAGCCTTGAAGTTAGAGACTTTTCAAGTAATCAAGTTGAAGATGATGAATTACACAATGACCAAGAAGATGAATTTGAAATAGTTGTTGTTATTGAAGAGAAAGAAAACAAAGATGATTGGTAAAAGCATATTGAACTCCTTCAAGAGATTAAAATTCTTTGTAAAAGTATGTTACCTATTGAAGGACATGTTCACAATAATATTGTTCAAAATGTCTTCATTAAGGACAATGATGAAAATTAGATTCCATGTGTAAAGCTTTAAGTTGAAGATGTTATTGAAGATTACTTGCCTCTTGATGGTGTGATTCAAAAATAGGATCATATGCCATCTAAGCTGGTAGAAGTTGCATCTAGCCTTGAAGTTAGAGACTCTTCAAGTAAGCAAGTTGAAGATGATGAATTACATAATGAATAAGAAGATGAAGTTGAAATAGTCATGGTTCTTGAAGAGAAAGAAAACAAAGATGATTGGTAAAAGAATATTAAAATCCTTCAAGAGATTGAAATTATTTGTAAAATTATGTTACCTATTGAAGGACATGTTCACAAGGATATTGTTCAAAATGTCTTCATTAAGGACAATGATGAATATTAGATTCCATATGTAAAGCTTTAAGTTGAAGATGTTCTTGAAGATTCCTTGCCTCTTGATGGTGTGTTTCAAAAATGGGATCCTATGCTACCCAAGCTAGTGGAAGTTACATCTAGCCTTGAAGTTAGAGACTCTTCAAGTAAGCAAGTTGAAAATGATTAATTACACAATGACCAAGAAGATGAAGTTGAAATAGTTGTGGTTCTTGAAGAAAAAGGAAAAAAAGATGATTGGTAGAAGCATATTGAACTCCTTTAAGAGATTGAAATTCTTTGAAAAAGTATGTTACCTATTGAAGGACATGTTCACAAGGATATTGTTCAAAATGTCTTCATTAAGGACAATGATGAATATTATATTCTATATGTAAATCTCATTAAATATATTGATGAGTTTGCATTAGTTGGTAGGAAATTTAATGTCATTCAAGATGCTATGAAAGTTAAAGAAACATGCTTAGATGAAGAATCACTTGAGGCAAGTACAAAAACCAAGAGAGGTCATGAAAAGATTGTTGAAACACAAGATGAGTTCACCTTCATAGGTGACATGTTTGTAGTTGTCATTGTTTCATTTGAAAACATACCAAGAAGATTGGAAAACATGAACAAGTTGAAGACACCAAGAATAAGGATCAAGAGACAAATTTCTTCATGTTATCCTTCATCTCATGGATCAAAAAATGGTACAAGCTTTACCTTTGATCTAGGGGGAGGACTTGTTTTCAAGTGAGTTGTACATAGTTTAGCTTGTTTATGTTATTATTGTGTTCCTTAAGTGCTTGATAGCACATGCGTATGTCCTATTTTGTTTTGTGTGTGTGTGTTTTTTTTTGGTGTGTTTTTAAGGTCCAACCAATTTATTGTGTCATGATCAAATTTTATTCAGGTCTAAAACTCAGTATTAGAGACTCCATTACCCAATGGAAATACAAGGTTACTAGTCCAATTAGAATTACAGGCATGCTACCCCTATGAATCGCTAAGAATGTTAACCAAATTTTAACCCTAAGAAAAAATTGGTCACCCCATCTATATTTAAACTTGTCATGGTTTTCTCATAGTCTTGTCATGACTTATATGGTCCTTAAGAGTCTTCATTAAACCTTACTAGAATTGTTTAAGGTTAGTTTGGAGAAGTTAAAGTAATGTCAAGTTTTGGTCATATAGTGGTATAGGAATGTCATGGATAAATAAGGCTTGGTCAAGAGGTTTAATATGTAATTAAGAGTTAATAAAGATCATTTTATGTTTTAATCACTTTATATTAACATTTTATGGTGTTTTGAAGTGATTAAGGTTCACTTGTAAGCTTGAAGGTGGTGAAAATACATGTAAAGGTGATTTTCAGCTAATATTTGTGTATGTCAAAAGTACCCCAAGATATAAATATATACCACACACTTTCCAAATATATTGGATAAGTTACTCAACTTCCAAACCTATCAGAGAATCAGAATAAGATCTTGAAGTTTAATGCCAACTTGAGGAATTAAGGAAGTTATATAGACCTTTAAAAGTCACTTGAAAGTGAAAAGAGTTTCAGAGTTTACTTTGAGATTCTATAGGTCATAAAAAATAAGTGGAAGAATTTTCAAGATCCAAAGTTGAAGAAAACTATCTCTCTCTTCCATCACTCCATTCACAAGCTCCTAAAGGCCAAATTCAATTACATGGTATAGGCCATAAAAGTTGAGTTGGAGGCTAAGATTTTATTCAAATTTTGGTACCCTTATGGGCTTAAAAAAAAATTATTGGTCATTGGATTTGTGTCCTTAAATTTATGAGCAATTGTTAAGGATACAGACTACTTTTTGAAGGCTCATTTTGCCAAATCCTAAATTTGGTGCAATTTTAGTGCAAAGTATGAGGTCATCATAGCATGAAACTAATTAGAGTGAGTTTTTATAGGTCTTTAGATGGATAATACACATTAACTCATCATGTTATCATATGTGGATGGTCTTTTAGCAACCAAAGTGACTCTTGTGCATAGATTGAGGTGATTGGCAAATTTTTTATTTTTATGAGTTTTCCAAGTGTTCTAGTACATCTAAGTGAATCTTCATGGTCCTCTACTCTCCTCTAAATCCATAAATGGTCCTATTATCAATAAAACATTTTATACAATTCTCAAAATAGTCAAATTAATGTTCACCTTTTATGGACTATGTTCTATGTGTCTGCATAACAATTGAGTTGAGAAGGTTAAAATGTGCATTTGTAAGGAGATTGAGAGTTGTGTTTTCTTGGTATAATGTTTTGATATAAAAAATCATGGCCTTTCATTCTTAACATTCATGTTTTCATCTCTCATATTCAAAAGCACAAGCTTGCAGAATAGTCACCTATAAACCTCTAGGTCTACAATTCTATGGAAATCCAATGTTGTCAACATTCAAATTTGAGAGTTTATAAATGAAATGACTATGATATTTCAATTTGAAAATGGTTATAGAATAATTAAGGCCTAAAATCACTTAAATTCAATGAAATTTTAAGACATAGCTAATAGCCTAAGACACATCTATAGACTGTGTATGTAGACAGTGAAGGTAGATATGGTTAAAGATGCCTTGAAAGGGCTATTTGAACCTAGTATGATAAGAAAGGATCTCAATGAATTATATATTTTTAGGTGTCATTATTTATTTTATAAGGCCTAATCAAGCCATATGCACTTATATGTGTCAAGCTCCATAGTTGTAGAAAACTCTCTCTCTCTCTATTTCATTGCTTTATTCACAAGCTCCTAAAGGCCAAATTTAATTACATGGTAAAAGCCATATAGGTTGATTTGAGGGACAATATTATTTTTAAATTTATGTACCCTTTTGGGATTCTAATTTGTGTCATTTTTCATTAGATTGGTTTACTTATATTTATGAACAATCATTAAGGAGTCATACTGCTTTTTGAAGGCTCAAATCCCCATAAGCTAAAATTGGTGCAACTCTAGTGCAAAGTATGAGATCATGGATACGTGAAACTATTTGTATTGAGTTTTTATGGTTTTTTATATGAATCATACACATTAACTCATAATTTCAGCATGTGTGGATGGTCTGTTGGCATGCAAAGTGACTCTTATGAATAATTTAAGGTGACTAGCAATTTTTCTATTTTTTTGAGTTGTCCAGGTGGTCTAGTAAATATAAGTGAATATTCATGGTCATTTAATATCATATAAATCCATAAATGGTCCTATGATCAATCAAAAAATTTGTAGAAGTCTCAAATTGGTCACATCTTCATTCCCCTTTTATGGACCATATTTTGCGTGTTTACATAACAGTTGAGCTGAGAAGGTTTGAATGTGAATTTATAAGGATATTGAGAGATTTTTTTTCTTGGTGTAATTTTTTAATAAATAAAATAATGTAAATTTATTCTTAAAATTCATTTTTTCATCTCTCAACTTCCAAAGCACAATGTTGCAAAATAGTCACCTATAGACTTGTAGGTTTGCAATTCCATGGAAATCCAATGTTATCAATATTCAAAGTTGAGAGTATTTAAATGATATAAATATGATGTTTCACTTTTAAAATTGGTATGGAATAATTTATGACTATAATAACTTAAATTTAATGAAATTTGAAGACTGAGCTAATAGCCTAAGACACACCTACAGACTATGTGTGTAGACAATGAAGGCAAATGTGGTTGAAGATTCCTTAAAAGGAATAATTTAAATTTGTATGATAATAAATTATATAAATTAAATTTATATTTATATGTGTCATGGAATAATTTAGAATGCCTACCTAGACCATATGCACTTAGATGTGTTAAATAGGTACCTACAGTCATCTAGTTGAGAGGAATGCTTTGAAATAGTAAGGTCAATGGTATTTTGGAGTCTTTATGGAATTGATAATATAAATACATAAAAAACAAAATGATAAAGTATTTAGATACTTATATAATTATAATAAAGGCTATGAACCCCTAAAATATAGTTAAACTCTCAAACAACCACCTACAACTAGCCATTTGAGAAGACTATCTTGGATGGCAATGTTAATGAATGTACTAAGTTTTCAAGGTATTTGGAGGAAGTATCAAACCATAAATAAAATTATTAGAGTATTATAGTTTAAAAATTTAAATTAATACTCTTAAAGCACAAAAATTGATATACCAGTCCCAAATGAATATGTATAGGCATTGATCACCTATAGCCATACTTAAGTGACTCAAGGTCCCTCAAAACCTAACATAATGGTGTGTGAGTTCTTGAAGGATAGAAATAATCTTATGTTTCCCAATTTATAAAAAATAAAATGACTTATAATCATATATTTTTAAGATAAAATAGACCAAATAGGGGCCATAGGCCTAATTACCTACACACAGTCGAAACACAAGTCTGAACACTTAGGCTAGTGAAGTTATTTGTTTGAGAAGGTAGAGTTATATGGGGATTGGAAGAGAGTTTTTGGTGATTAAATAGCCTCACATCACTCTTAGGGCCACATTAATTATAAGATAATAATGGAAATTTTTCCTACTCAATCAAGGCAGGACACAAGCCTATTCACTCTTGAAAAGTTTATGCTTATTTGAAAGGTCTAAAGGATTGTATGATGAATAAGATAGAGTAAGATAGTTGATAATTATTATATTTGGATATAATATTCCACAAAACCCTCAAAAACAATCACTAATTAATTCAAAATAGAGTTATACCTTATCTAATGCATACACAGGTCTGCTTATTTATAAAGCACTTGTTGTTTGAGAGGTATTAAAGTATCTTAGGATATCTGAGGAGAATAGGGTAGTAGAAGGTGATTAAAATAGTTTTAAAATCACTATATAATATATTAATACTCAATATTAAAATGGAATAGAACATGACATACCTAGTTCAACCTCAAATAGACCTAAGTGTATGAACAAGTTGTATAGGCAGTTAGTTGAGAGATGGCCAATTAGTTAGAGATAGGATGAACTTTGAGACCCTGAGGAGCTAGTAAAAGGTATATATAGGTATCATATGAATAAATAATACCCTTAAAAAATAAATAAATTGGATAATACATGAATTTAGGGTATACTAGGTAGATTGTCTTAGGAACCCTTAGCTTGAGTTAATGGCATTGCAAGGGACTTAATAGGAGAAAGGTGGATGGAGAACTAGTGATGTTAGAGCACTAGGGAGTTAATTGCATTGCTCAATATATAATAGAGATGTTTCATGGGAATTTTTTTTATCATAAGGTAAGTTATCCACCTTGGTGAACTTCAATTTTGTGGAATTTGTAGGAGGATTCATGCCCCAAGCTTTATGAATCATCCTTAAGAACTCAAATCACTATCAAGTTGTCTAGGAGAGCTATAACAACTTTATGAGAGAGAAATCAGATTATATGCCTCCATATGGACTGGATAAAGTTAAAAATGACCTATAACGTGTTCAAGACTCTCTTCATTATCACCTCGTGCCATTGGACTATACTTGTAGGTACAGGACTATATAGAATAGGCCCTAAAAGATTATTTTATGCTAGAAAATTGGTTCATATAAGTTTTTAGATCTTAAAATTTGACATGGAAAATAATGAGGAGGTAATATAAGTGAATCACATACTTATTTTTTATTTGTTATGTTTGGGGAACCTATAGATCCAATTTTTAGTCTCTTGGTAAGGAGGCCTAATTGAAGCCTAGTTAGGAGAGAGAAGCTATATAAAAGTACACATCCACTCACTTTATGGTCTTTAAATTTAGCATGGATTTGTAAGGAAATAATGGGTCCTATAATATTACCTTATATTCTTAGTACCATCTATACAAATCTCTATATAGGGAGGTTTGTATGATTTTAAGGTTATAAGGAATGGTGTCT
>JARHVA010006713.1:787500-820000 GCA_037957365.1 Torreya grandis | reverse complement strand
TACAACTTTGTCTTTTAAATAAACTTGATCTTACTAATATTATTCATTCTACATGCACTTATTTTCTCTTAGGTTTAATGCACACACATAGTCATTTGAAATCCAACGTTCATATTTTTTGAACTTCAATGGCTATTTATTGTAGCTTAAACTCGACAGTCTCTGGCACATCATAGTTTTCTAAAGGAACTTTGGATTCTTATATCTTGAACTATGGATTTATTCAATACATTAAATTCATAGGGTACCTTCCTAGCATTATGGACAACATCTTCATACAAAACTTTTGATGAAGTTTGACTTTATAGGTACACATAATAAAATCATAGAATTATTGGGCTATTCATATCTCCATGATTTACGATGATGGTATGGCTTATTTTAAGATATAATTGTGATTTTTATCTCTTCAAAGGTCAATATTAAATACCAAAACCTCATCAAAACATATATAGATGCCTTAAAAAAAATTTCTTTTCAATTCTCTATAATCATACCATATATCCTCTAATCTATAAAACTGACCTCATACCTATATTAAGCCATGATATCTCTCTTTAATGCCAACTAACACATTTGACTCCAAGTTTTGACATCATATGAACTAACACTTCATTACACACCTTTAAGCTCATACATATTTGTATCATCACTATCATGCCTCTATAAGTCATTTCCATGCTTAGTAACTAGGACATAAACTAGACCTACTAGGTACCACACCACTTTGAAACCTTTATACCACTGTATATGCACTTTGAAACTCAATCTCAAGCCAAGAAACATCATGTTATACTTAAATATAGACATAAATAACTCTAAATACCTGTAATCACCCATTTCACCATACCTCACTATGCATCACAAGACATTTTATTGGATCACAATACCTCACACTTCTTTTGACATCAATGATAAATTACAATAATCTCCCCCTTTGTTATTGATGGTAAACCACATTGATGTCAAACCCACTTCAAGCTAACTATAATTTCACTAGAAAACTTCTCCATAAATTTTATCTCTCTCCCCTTTTAAATTAATGACAAATGTTCTCTAAAACTACCATAAGGTTATCTATACATAGTCCACTGATCCTTGGGCCTGATCATTTCATAAAATAAATAAGCTCCCCATTGATATTCAAAACATATGCACCTCAACTAAATTTTCACATCTATATTTATCCTTAAAATCATATATCTCATTGGATCCCCGTATCACCATGCATATCTACATCTCCTTGGCGTTGATATGAGATATTGAACACAATAGGTCCTACAGAGACCTAGTTCAAACTAATCCACTCCTTCTTGCTCTATACTAACTTATTGGATCAATATTACCACCTTATATAGGCATAAATAACACCATATACTCCTCATACCATTGAACAACTTCCCTTAAATCATCATAAGCCATCATAGCTCAAACCATAATAAGGAACCTTCTCGGTTAACATACAATCATGCTAAGTCTTTAAAAACACCCAGTCTCTGTCAAACATATGATAAGCATTATTTCATTTAAATACAAAAAATAGGTTACCAAAAAGATTAATCCCTTGACACATGACTCTAAGGTCATAAACAACCTCTTAGACCATTTATCTCTACATGATATTCTTTAAAATGACTTAATGGATCAACTTCAACAAACAATGTTAAGACCCTATTAAGAAACTTTAGAAATTTAACATTCTCAAATCACTAAATATTCTTTGTGACATCTTAAACATGTCATTATGTCAATATATCCCTTTATGACCTTATTATATCACCTTTATATCAAATAAACATTACATTTAATGGCATAACCTCAATAACAACACTACAACTATCTTTTTTCAGGTTTACAAGTTTTATGTGATGCCACAGGCTAATGATAACTTTCAAAAATTTATGAAAATTATCAAGATACAAAAAAAATTCATATCACTCTTTATAACACCACAATACCTTGGATCATATGAGCAAACAATCTCTATCTTTAATATTATTGGTCTTGTAGACCAATCTTCAACTATTACTCAACTAGTTCTGTCATTGGCTTCTTACATATCAACTTGAGCTTAAACATGCATTACACACATGATTTATTATAAATAAAACATTTCACTCATTAAATATATAAAATAATAAACTCAAAAGTCCATGAATTATTTAATTTGTTACAAGAAATCATACCTAGGGTTTTCTATCATGGTTCACCTTGAAACCATCATTTCTCTATCTTTTGAGTTAGACCTTCTCAATTAGGATCAATCTGATCATAAAAAAATTATATAAATATTCTATATTACCTTTAAAACATATCCAAATAATTATAACCCTCACCTTGAGTGACTAATAACACTAAACAACTCATTAAGATACCCCTATCTACTATTCTCAAGGAATAGTCAACTTTCAAACCACTTACTATATATGTATGTCTTCATGTATCCCTTGATGAATCTATCCTAAAATTCTTAAAATTTATAAAATGATCACCTATCACTAATTGTGAAATCTCATTCACCAAATTCCAAGCTCATACAACCTTTTCAACTCTCATGTCTGTGTATACTTATGTTTGTCTTAATCATGCATAATTCAAATCTGCATACTTAATCTTAGTAATGAAATTTTATATTCTAATATTAAATTATTATCTACATATTCAAGATATTCCATATTTTTATATACACATATATTAATCACCAATAGCTTTCACATACATATACATTTTCATGATAGTCTTCATGACTTCCTCTTAAGCCTATGGCTCCCTTAGAGACTACTACTACTACTACTCCTTATCAATAGTTCTATGCTCATTTTACTTTCATGAAAAATTATAACTTTTGAAGAAGATCTTTTACCTTTTTTGATGAAAATATTGGCCTTTGATCTATCTTAACTATTCCATTCCCTCATGATCAACACCATCATTTTATGACATACTACTAAACACCATTAATCCATTAGACACTAACATCAAGCAACCTCCTTATATTTTAGCCATGCTTACTATTTTAGGATCTCCTTTAGGCTATTAAGAATTCTTCAAATTACCATGCTCTGATAAATTTTTTTGGAATAATATCAAATAATATATGGGTGGGGTGGGGGGTGAATTAGTGTACAAACGTTTACTTTTAATTTCTCTTATCATTCATCAACCAATCAAACTACTCTAGAGATATATCAATGCATAATCAACCATCCATATGAGCATAAATAAAATAAAAAGTGAACATAATATATATTTTTAAAACCCTAATTTTGGGTAAAACCCACTAAAACACCAATTGGAATACTATTCTATAATAAATGAATCAAACATTTGGTGAGGTACCAACCCCAAAAGGAGCTCCAACCCCTAGTTAGTCAAATACCCACTCAACTAGTCTTTAACAAGATCCAAATCTTAAGGAGGATCCAAAACCATAAGTGAATTAGAACCAAAAAAATCACTTAAAGGACACCTATACAAGATCCAACCTTTAATTCAGCTCCAAATCCCTCTTTACTAAGCACCAACCCAACCAAGATAAGCTTGATCACCTCAAGACACCTTGTTGCTCAATCAACTGATGGTGACCTCTTCTTTATCTCTATTTATTATCTATATGAAATAAAATTATTTTAATATACCTATAACACACCTATGATGTATCTCTGATGGTCTCTCAATCATAAATCAACTCATTCAGCTCTCCTTAGCCTTTTACCCCTCTCAAATAGCCTTCTAAATTCACTCGCTCATTATGCCTCTTACTAGGCTCATTAGGTCAATTGAAATTTTTATCCACATAAAAAAATATATTATATATTCATGATTTATCTTATTATATTTTTTATGGTCTACATGACCTACTTATTCTTCTAAAGTAGCTCTCTTTCTTTGTTTATGTTCTCATCTCCTCAACTAACTCAAATAGGCCTATTTTGCCTTGTATTTATACCCAAAACTTGATCTTACCCATCTTGGTCAGTCAATAATATTTAAATACATGGATTACCCTTATAATTTTTCATAACACATGTTTCAAAAGTGAAACAACCATCATATAGGTCAGCCAAGCTCATTAGGATCAAAACCATCATTAGGCCTAAACGAGACCTAATGCAATTCAATATGTCTTAATCACATGTTACACTTGGACTATCTTGTAACACCTTTATCCTACAAAAATGAATTAAAAATGTAAAATAAACCTTAAATATACCTATTATATGCTCACCTTGGGTCCAAACCACTTTTTATTCCAAATCACTCCTTAAACCATGCCATTAGGCCTTTACACAAAAAAAGTTTGCCTTGAATATCTGAACCATATGACCAAATATTACACACAAAAATGTCATTAAAATAAATTTATATAACCTTAATTACCCCATTATAACCACCATATAAATTTTACATCACCAAACAAGGAAATAGACCTCAAACACACTCTTGCAAAAGGCTTACTTAGAACTATTTGACTGCTCCAAAACACAGTCAAAAATATTTGACTACAAACATATATATATTCACTTTAAAACACTATAAATACATGAATTATATATTATATAATATATAATAACATAATATTCTTGGTATGCTTCCATATTAGTCAATATGAAACATGAACATCAACCTCACTACCCCACAAAAATATGCCTATAGCTTCAAAAATATAATCATAAAGAATATTGTCACCAGCATTTTTAAGGGCACTTCCATGAAATATCATGTAAATTAATATTTTATTTATGACCTATATATCATTATCTAATAGATATATTTCAATAAATAGAGTTAACCATTGGTCTTACAGACCAACTTCTTAGGCTTCTCTCTCACTATTCTAACACAACCAAACAGGGCATTTTAAATTTCATGTTTCAAAATCTTAAAGTGACTTTCCATATTCCATAAATAATTTATAGGTTAAATAAATCTAAAATAAAAATTTAAAGTGAATTATATCCATTGAATCCTATCAAAGAGTCTTAAACATTCCACTTCATCTTGCATAACTGGAACAATCAATCTATCTTAAGAACCAATCATGGTGAACATGACTTCCAAAACTTGTATATAAACTTACATGAAATTATAATTCATTTAAATTATCCTTTACTATCCTCATAACATCTCTAATCACATAAGTATAGAGTTCCAATGGAAAATATAGAACATATAGATCAAATTTTGAACCTTACTCCTTCACTATTTTAACTCACTCAATTGGGGCATCTTATAAACACCATTTTCACCCTTTTTTAATGAATTCCAAGTTAAAAAAAACATTTATATGACATAAAAGTCCCAAAAAATAATACCATGTGCTTTAGATACCATAACTCAGATCAAATTTCTTTAATAAGACTCTTGTAAGAAGCTCACTCAAATCTACCAATCCATTAAAAAAATAGTCAACTTTGACAAGAATTAAGTTAAATTTTAAGTAATTTATTTAATGAATTACACTTTTGGGTTATTCATTAATTATTTTACTTCATTTTTTTTAATACCATGCCAAAATTGTCAATATTTTGGTCTCTACATGCATTTCTTTGCTCACTAATTTTCTAGTTTTTACCATAGTCAAGACCTTTGATTTTGACCTACAATAAATGAAATTTTATAGATATTTAAGATAAACTAACACCTATAATATGATATTCATGCAGTATAATATAACTTTGTCTTTCACACCAACTTGATCTACCTAATATCATGCATTCTACAAGAACTTATTTTCTCTTGGGTTTAATGCGCACACACACAATCATTTCAAATCCAATGCTCATGTTTTTTAACTTCACCAAATATTTCCTATAGGATAAATTCAATGGTATTTGACACATCATATTCTTCTAGAGGAAATTTGGAGGTTTATATCTTGAACTAGGGATCTCTTCAAGACACCAAATTTATAGGGTACCATTTTGGCATTATGGACAACATCTCAATGAAAACCTTTGACCAAGTTTGAATTTATAAGTACACATAATAAAATAAAAAACTTGTTGGGTTATTCATATCTCCATGATGTGCAGTGATGGTCTATCTTCTCTTAAGCTAGAATGGTGCATTTTCTCTCTCCAAAGGTCAATATGAAATACTAGAACTTCACCATGACATCTATGGATGCCTTAAAACATCCTCTTGGTTTTCAATTCTCTATACTCATGCCATATATCATCCAATTCATAAAACTAGACTCATACCTCCATTAGGCCATATTCTCTCTCTTTCATTCCAACTATCACATTTGACTCCAAGTTTTGACATAATATGCACTAACACTTCATTACACACATTCAATCTCATACATATTCATATCATCACCATCATGCTTCTATAAGTAATTTCCATGCTTAAGAACTAGGCCATTAATTATACCTACTAGGTATCACACCACTTTTAAACCTTCCTACCACTGTAGATGCACTTTGAAAATCACTCTCAATCTAAGTAGCCTCATTTCATGCTCAACTATAGCCACAAAAAACTCCACATACTTATAATCACTCATTTCACCATACCTCACTATGCATCATAAGACATTCCATTAGATCACCATACCTCACACTTCCTTTGACATTAATGATAGGTTTAATCTAAATGACATCAATGACAACTTTCAACAATAATTTGGGTAATTTGAATGGGGGAGAAAGTCATGTGAGTTGGATACTAGGAGGAGATTTCAATGCTACTCTTAGAATTTCATTAAAAAAAGGTAAAATTATAAAATTAATTCAACCTATGATGGACTTTAATAAAAAAATTAGAAGGTAGGATTGATGTATTTGGAGCTGTATAATCTAATATTTACTTAGAATAATAGGAGACAAGGGAATAAACTAATTGTGGAAAAATTTATAGGTTTTTACTTAATCTAAAAATGATAAATAAGTGTTATTTTATGGTGGAATTAGTTTATTTTGTAGGATTGGATCATTGGATGATCCTTCTTAACAAATATTATGATGTGAAACCTAGAGGGATACCCTTAGATTTTGCATTTATGTGGTTGCAATAACCTACCTTTGAATACATAGTTAATAATTATTGGAAGAAGAATATGTTTGGTTCAAAGTGCTACATTATAAGTTAAAAAATAAAAAGTGTCAAAAGAGCATCCATAAAATGGAATAAGTAAAAATTTGGTAATATATTTTATAAGAAAGTAAAAAATAGAAGAATAACTTAGTTTATTATATACTAATCTAAAATAATGTGATTAGATGGAGGATCTTTCTTATATAGAAAAAAGTTTATTAATGGAGCAATAGAATATCCTTTCATTGGAAGAGACCTTCTAGAGACAGGAATCCAAAGTTTTTTGGCTTGAAGAAGGAGATCAAAATACCAAATTCTTCCAAGTTTCTACTAGAATACATATAAATAGGAATAGTATTAATATAAGTTATGCCATAATGGGAGGGTAATGAATGACCTTGAGGATATCAAGAAAGAATATATCACCTTTTATAAAAAATTGTTAAGTGAGGAAGAGATATTAAGAGATCCAACTTAGGACTTTATAACATCCCTAAGTTGATCTCAAATGATCTAAATATCAAGATTATGGCTTTAATTTCCCTTGAATAATTCATAAAATATGTTTTTATCTTAGGATCTAATAAATCCCTAGGACTATATGGTATCTAAGCAATATTTTTTCAAAAAAATTGGGAGGTGATTGAGAAGGATGTGTTGGAAGCTTTTGAAGAATGTAGAAAAAGGAAAAAAATATTTAAGGAATGAAACAATACCTTTTTATCTACTATTATAAATAAGGAGGAAACCCCATACTTTTATTCTTTCATACCAATCTCCCTTTTTAATTTAGTGTATAAAGTGGTATCAAAGGCGATGGCTCTGAAATTAAAATAATGCCTTAAGATGATAATTTTAGAAGATCCAGGTAGATTCATATTAGGAAGGTAGATTCTAGATCACATAATTATTTCTCATGAATCCCTTAACTCACTTAAGCACTCAAATAGTCCCAACATGTATATAAAATTTGACATGATCAAAGCTTATTATAAAATAAATTCAATATTTTTGGATAAAATGCTAGCTAGCTTTTGATTTTGTGAGGATTGGAGGTAGTGGATTAACAATTTCATTTCTTCAACTTCCTTCTTAGTTATGGTAAATGATAATTCAATTTGGTTCTTTAAGTATTCTAGGCATATTTATCAAGTATATTATATCTCCCCCTACCTTTTTCTAATTATGGTAGAGGTGATTAGTAGATCTCTAACAAAGACAAGACAAGATGGAAGGTTGAAAGGGTTGATACTTAATGTTAATATGGAGAGCATTATTCACCTCAAACTCATGGATTATACCTTTTTGTTGAGTGAAAATTTAAAAATACAATCCCAAGAGTTGAAAAATATTTTGTATCTATATGAGGTGGTAGCAGATCAAAGGTAAGTATTGAAAAAACTAAGATTTTATTCATCAATGTAAGAAAAAGAGTGAAATAAAATATTACTAGCATCCTATAATTTATAAAAAACTTGATTCTAGGATCATATCTTAGCATGCCCCTATTTTTATGAATAAATAGTGTAGCCTTATGGCACCCTATGATAAATCACTTCTAAAAGAAGATGGAAGGGTGAAAAAGGAAATGGTTATCAATAATGGGTAGAATTCAGTGGATTCAATCTTCTCTACAAGCAATGCCTATTTATTTGATGTCTATTTTAAAAATTCTTAGAAATATTAGATAAGGTATTATAAAAATACAAAAATACTTCCTCTGGAATGGATTGGAAGGTAATAAAAAAAATTAGTTTTATGGGATAAAATATGCACTTGTAAAGCTTGGGGTGGTCTTGGGCTGAGAAGGATGAATATAATGAGTAATTCCTTATGAGAAAAGATACTTTATAGAATATATGAGTGAAGAAACAAGATGTGGATTCAAGTATTGTAACATAAATACTTGGATTCACAAGAATTTTTAAGGTTGATCTCTTAGGAATAACTCCCCCATGGCTTGGCCATTTGGAACTTCATGAAATCTTATCAAGATTTTGTCCTCCCTAGAATTAGATGGAAACTTGGTGATGGATAAAGTATTTCCTTTTATAGGGATTCTTATATCTACTCAAATTATTTGGTGGGTAGTGAGAGGATTTCTCATTTGTCTCCTTCTATGTAAAATTATTGGCGAGCAAGGGTAGAAAACTATTTAGAAAAAGTGGGGGAAGTAAGAAGATGGAGAAATATTATATGGCCACTAGATGTATAGAAGCAAGAGGTGAAGGAATTAGAATTATAATTAGAAATCTTATTGACTCTAGTGAAGGAAGGTGGGGATAGTCTAATTTTGGAAGGGTGTCCTACAAAGACTATCTCTGTATGAGTAACCTATGAGGTAGTTATGAATATAGAAGGTGTGGTTAAAGGTAAGTTCCCATTTGATGTAGTATGGATCCATAAAATAATCTTGAAGGCAAATTTATTTCTTTGGTAGGCTACCCTAGACAAGATATTAACTTTTGATCATCTAAAAAGAAAGGGTTTTGAGGGCCCATATATATGTCTATTGTGTTGTGCTAAGGAGTAATCTTGTGATCACTTGCTTATTCATTGTCCCTTTATTGGTAGAATTTTTGGTTTATTCTAGGAGAGTTTTAATCTTCAATTCCATTTTCCTAAGTCCCTAAATTACTTTTAGTCTAGTGGAAAAATAAGTTCTATTCCCCTTGTTTATTTTTGATATTAGAGGCAGCCCCAACAATGATATGTTAGAATTTATGGATTGAAATAAATAGTTTATTTTTTTAGGATACCTCTCACTCAGAGGTCTAGGTATATAAATGTGTTATAAAATATTTGATTTAGATTATATCAATGTGGGGTACAAAATAAATATCTAAATATCAAAGGGAAGATGAGTGGAATAATAATTGATTTAATGATTCAAAACCTAATAATGGGCTTGATATAATTAAGGGGAAGATGAATAATAAGTTATAGTTTTGGAGGCTACCTGAAGTGGATAAAATAGAATTGAATTTTGATAGGACCTTTAAAGGTAACCTTGGTTTAGTATGGATAAGCTATGTGTTCTAGGATAGTGAAGGGTAACATTTGTTAATATACTCAAAAGTGCTAGGATTTTAATCTAATAACATGGATAAATCAAGAATAGCTCTCTTAGGAATTAAAATCATAGATAAGTATGGATGGAATGATCTCAATATTTAATTCAAAAGTAGTCATTAACACTCTTAATTCAAGGGGAGTGAAGGCTTGAAGAATCAGGTCCATCCTTGAAGAAATATAGATGGAAATGAAGAAGTGTAGGTCTTTTGGGTTTAGTAATATAAAAATAAAAGGAAATGTGATAGTAGATTGAGAGGCCAATTAAGTTTTATTTATCAGGGAGAAGGAGAGGGTCAGATATAATGAATGGATAGATATTTTCTTGAATGAGGTTCAAATTTGACTAATTAGATATTTAATAAGATTTATAGAATCAGAGGTAGAAGTTGAGTAAGGTAGTGAAGGAGGAATTAAATGATGGGAGAAAAATAAATCATTTTATCTATACTCCTTTCCTTTAGATTCATCCTTGGTATGAGCCTAGTTCATCACCCTTTCCCAAAGGTCCTATGAAAATACTAGGTGCCTTGAAGTAATAATTGAAATGATTAAAAGAGGTAGGGGAAATCCATAAAGGATCCTAGTGTGAGGGGGAATATTTATGAAGTAATAATTATAAATAAAGAGATAGATGTTGATATTTGTAATAATAAAATAGTGTGTATCGAGAGGAGGGAGATATCATTTCAAGGATTGTAAGATGGAAAGAGTGAGAAGCTAATTATCCAACAATAGATTAGTGATGAAGTTTAAGTAGGCATCCTTAATTGTTGATAGGTGTGAGAAGTGAGCATGAATAGATTAAAAAAATTGAAGCGTGAGGATGGCTCTGCAATAGATAAGTAGTGAGGAAAGAGGGTGGTGCCCTCAAATTAGATGATAAGAGAGGTGGCAGTATCCCATTTCTCTAAGTATAATGATAAGGAAATAAAAAACCCTTTTATGAGGATCTAGCTAAAGAAAATGTGGGAAACAATAGCTAATATGGAGGCAATCAAAGGATAAGATATAAAAAAATATAATGTAAGATTTTATGCTCAATCCCAAGTAATCACTCGATAGAAGGAACATGTTCAATGTCACCTAGGACATTAGTAGTGTGAATTTGTTATTGAATGTAGTGGGTTCCTTTTCTCTACATAAGGAGAATATAAACATTGAAACCATCATGAATTCAATGGTAATAGAGTCATCTAAGCATTGTAATTCCATCATGTATGGTTTAGTTAAACTATATATCAGCTTGGCCTCCTTAGCAGAGAGATTGGGGACCAATCTACCAAAGGAATGAATCTTTATACCTTTAGGTTGTGATGTCAAGGATGAAGAAAATGGGGGAGTAAGACTAGGAAATTTAAGTGGGATTAGGTCAAAATCAACAGATAAGCCCTTGGTAGCTAGATTGGTACTAGATGGTGTGGAGGTGATCTTCATTGAATGATAAGGAACCCAAGTTTTAACCCCATAAGTAAGAAAAGTCTGATTTGGATGGTATATGGGGGTTTGTTTTTATTGTGGTATGTTGTTCTCCCTATGGGGTAATGTAAAAATATGATACATATAATAAGAAATTTTTATGGTTTTCTATATTTTTCCTTATTTTTGATCCCCCTCCAGTAGATATAATCTCATAATCAGTCTAGAGGGGTCTAAATTAGTATGTGTCAACAGGTAGTACCCTAGAATATCCTTCATTTTCACTTTTTTCTCTAAGGACATGCCCTAGTTACTATTTTAAAAAAATAGAATGAATATAAATATTCTAATATAAAATATATATTTTAAAATGAGCTAAAAATATTAGAAAACTATGAAATGCATAAACTTAGCTTGGGTCTAATTTATTGATGAATGTGTAGGTTGAATGTTACTATAAACTAATTGAGAAGACCTATGAACCATGTCACATCTTAAAAGTATGAATTACAAACATGTTGGTAAAAGGTTGCACTAGGAGGACAAGGTCAAATTATATCCTTGTCTTTTGACTATGACTGCATTGCTTGACTATGTGACTACTTCTATGATATGGGTGTGTGAACTTGTTTGCAAGTGTTTACTATCTAACTGTGTATGCCTGATTAATGCAAAAAATACTTTTAAATATAAAATCATGAATACTAAACAATAAACATAATAAATATTAAAATATATAAGGGGATATAGTGAATATATCTTTTAAAAAAAATTAGTAATCTAAGTGTTTCCTACATATCCCAAAAAGGCCTCAGAGCATTGTAGTTCCTAGAGTGAGTGTGTCAATTTTGAATTTGATATATGAATGAAACTAGATATATTGATTTTAATTATTAATAATGATTGATTTTGACATGAAATAAAATTACTTAAAACTTGGCTAATGTCTCTTAAAATGTTTCATAATTTAAATTTCAAATAATAGTGCTCTTTTGCTCATTATGTAGTAGAATCTCCAAGTGATTGCTACATGTGTTTGGAGAAGCCTTGATGTGTTCATATAGAGGAATATTTTAAATATTTATGTTACTAGACCTTGTTAAAATTGTGGGAGGGGTAAACACAATGTCTCAAATTTAAAAATTTAGCATTATGGTGAAGGGGACAAGGTTTTAATAGTGGACAAAGCCATAGTGTATCCCTGTCTAACCTAGTGTGGTATTTTTCTAGAAGGATAAAGACTGTTAGAACTAGTCTAATAGGTTATATGAGAAAAATAAAAATATATAAGTATTTTAGGTTGATGGAATAGTTAAATTTCCAAGAAAGGTAAGGATGTCAAGTTTAAACACTATCAAAAACTTAATGATAAATTTTATGTATCTACAATTTCTAACACTTGAAGTTTTGGGTAGTCTCATTGGTCACTTTCTTAAAATTGAAAAAATGAGTTAGGTTGTTTATAGGTATATTATTAGATTGAAATTATTGAACCAATGCATTAATTAAGTCTTTCATGCTAGAGATAGATTTAGACTTAAGATAATTTTATAAATCTAAATTATTTCTAGATAAGGTTTTGGAAATTAACTTGGTAGTTGAAAAGGTGTTTAGGTAATGTCGTCAAAGGCATTCAACTACAAATCAAGATCAATGAATCCATTATAGGTGATCAATGAATTGATGTCACCTACATAAATGTTTATAATTTGAAGGGATAAGTACTCATTTTAGATATTTTTGATGACTTAATTGTGAATTGGTGGTTATCAAATGATATTAACATGAGCATCTCTAAGTATGGATTGTGGGGGAATTTATATTTATCTCTCTCCACTAAATTTAATAAGGGTGATTTTTCATTTACAAATATGGTTTTTATTTTACATCATTTGAACACTATTATTAGTTTGAATTATATCCATTTGGCTTATTTCTCATAAAATGATGTGATTAGGGTTAGGAATGTTTTTATTAAAAGTGGAGGCTTGAGTAGCCTGTTTGGATTCACGAGACATTGTGTTGATATTAGAATTAACATGGGAAGTTTGGATAATCTATCTAAAGAAAAGTCCCACCATGTTAGTATAAATAATAGGAATGGTGGATGAAGATGAAAATGAGGAAGATGCAAATTGATTTTCCTCAAGTCATATATAAAACGTATGAATATAAGAAGGAGGAAATTTTATGTGAGGTGCCATCATGAGATGATAGAAAAGTGTAGGGTTTGTGCCCTTGTGTTCAAAATATGTATGGAGATAGATTACCTTTATGATGACATATTCAATGCCACATTATTCTTTGACCTCATTATTTTAAATTAGGTGACCTCCTCTATAACACTTAGTATTCTTATATGGATCATAGTTTTTAGATCTAGTGGAAGCTACATGAAAATTGTTTATATTTTGGTCTTGAGTCATGGAAAAATTATATGGGATGTAGGTTTTTTTTGAGACTATATTGAGATTGGTTAATTCCATAGCATTAAGATTATTAAAAAAATAGTGAAAATCATGGTAGCTTTTCTCTTTATATTTGTCCAAAATTTATTCCATAGTGAAAGAGAGAGTATTGATTGTGCCAAGCTAGTCGGTGTAGTCAATTTCATAAGAATGCTGAAAATAGATTATATTGGCCTAGCTGATGCAATTAGGAATTAGAACTAAGAAAAAATATCATGTATTGGGCTAGTTGGTATAATATGGTCATATAAAATAAATGTATTGAGTGCATCGATACAAGTGGCAGGAAGATGATAAAACTAGATTATATTAGGTTAACTGATGCATTCAAATAGACACACAAAACTATATCAGGCTAGCCAATGTAGTTAGCATGACACAAATAATTGTATTAAATACAATTGATGAAGTTGTCATGTAGCATATAAAAGTATCAATATGTCTAATAAAATCTACAAGACATGTAAGATATAAAATTAACTTACTAAAAAATCAAAGTAAGGAGCTATAATTAGACAAGGGTGTGTTTTACTTGTAGGCTCTCAAATATACTAATTCTAGTCATAAATAGTGAACATGGACATGAAGGAATTAACTATGGTGGATTTTACCATTCCTATAGCTAGACTATCCCATATTTAAAGTAAATTGAGTGTAAATTCCTAAGACTAACCACTTACTAGTTCACTATAAAATTAAATGCCTAAAAGGATAACTAAAATCTAAAAAAAACTAGGTGTTTCCAATATACTATGAGGTATGTGGAAATTAAATTCCATTTATAGGGTTGTCTAATGGATTGATTATGACATCTCACACCATGGTCAATCAAAACTAATGACTACTTAGCCAAGAATGACATATCATATTAGTTTTACAACTAATGGAACGTAGTTTCTAGGAATAAAAATAAAAAATAATGATGAAAATGATAAAATTTGAAATCTAAATTTGTAGCAAACATTGAATTAAATAAGTAAATAGAATGGTATCAAGTAGAGAGATATAGTGAAAAATATAAACTAGTCATACATAACTATATTAGCATAGTTTATTCAATTGGAATCATATATAAAACTATATCAAGATAGATAATACAGTCTAGATACACACAAAAGGATATCAAGTTGATTGGTACCATGAGAAAGTAGATAGGAAATGATATTATGTTGGCTAATACAGTTGGAATAAAATATGATGATGGTTTAGAATATATCACTAAGAATCTATAAGGACAAACATGAAACTTATCCAACCAAATGAGGGATAAGATCAATGTTATGTTTACCAAAATGTATATAGGTTTGGGATGATCTACAACTATAATTTTTATTTCAATAAAATAAGACTTGAATAAGGACAATTAAATATATCGTGTGTGTACTTGTATGATCATAAAGGACCAATTATCTATGTATATCTAGTAAAAAAAAACTTACAACTAAAATTTCAAGAGGAAAGGGTTCTAAAGCCTAAGCCTGTGACATAATAATATAGATCTCATTAGATCTTAAAAAAAATTAAATGATTGTAACTATGGTTGTAAAGATGAAATCAATGTAAATGGTTGTAAAAGTGTACAAACTAAAATTAAATGATGTATAGGTGATTTTAGAGGGGTAAGGTATAATGGTAATCTAAATGGGATAATTGAAACATAAGGTAATTAATGGTAAGCTAATAAATCCTATATATATACTAGATTATTTATTATAAGAAATATTTTAATCAAGGATACACATGTACATCCAAAAATATGTAAACAACATCTAATCTACGAAGTAAAGGAAAAATTATATGTATAGAAATACTGGCCTTTGGATGGACTCATCAATGCTTCAATCTCCCCTTGGCTCAAATAGAGTTTTATAAGATATGTTTTATATTAAATACCTATTTTATTGGATGAAGGTATATATTTCCTTAGTTATGAATTCCCAATGACATCTCATATTGAGCTTCAATGACACCATAAGAAAATGCCTCTAGGATAAGGATCTAAGCCCATTTAAATATCACAAATATTATCTTAAAGTATAAGTATGAGCCCAAGAAAAGTGTATCAATGTGATGTTGGAAGAATAACCACAAAGATAAGGGGGATTTTAATCAATTTACAAACTTTACTTTCAATTCCATATATCATTCATTACTCTTTCAAACCAATCTAATAAACAAGCAATGCATAGAGAAGAAATTACATAAATAAGAAGCAAGATATCAACACATAAACACAATAAATATGTGGGAAACCCTCATTGGGAATAAAAACCATTGAAACACCACTTTTAATAGTGTCCTATAAGTAATGGATAAATATTTAGTGAGGCACAAAATCCATAAGAAGCACCAACTCAATTAGTCCTTTAGCAAGCTCAAACTTTCAAGGAGGATACAACCCCCTAAGTGATTAGGAACAAACTCAACCACTTCAAGGAAAATTTTACAAGCTCCAACATATAATTTATTTATAACTTCTTTTTGACTAAGCACCAACTTAGCTAAGACAACTTGATCACCTCAAGACACCTTGTTTCTCAACCAATAGATGGTGACCTCTTCTTCAGCTCTTTATATTCTCTATATAAAATTAAATCACTATCATACACCTATAACATAAATCTTATGTATATTTATTTTATCTCAATATTCCATCAACTTATTCATTTCTTCTCAACCTTTTACCCCTCTCAAACAACCTTCTAGGCTCCCTCACTCAATATGCCTCTTACTAGGCTCATTAGGTCAACTAACCTTATCATCTACACGAAAAAATTATAATATTTATTCATTAATTATCATATAATTATATTTTATTTTCTAAACTACCTAATTATACTCCTCAAAAATATATTTTCTTTGCTTTCTCACTCAACTCCTTAACTAGCTCAAATAGGCCTATTATGCCTTATACTTATACCAATCACTTACTCTCACCCACCTTAGTTGTAAAAACATATTTACACACTTTTATTAAAATTTAAATGGGTCATATAATATGTTTCACACATTAAATGAACATTACATAGGTTTTCCAAACTCATTTAGACCTTAGTCTCTTCGTAGACCTACTTAGAGACCTAATGCATTAGGTCTTCTCAACCACATGTTACACTTGACCATATTGAAACATATTGAGACATTAAAAATGCATGAAACACTTAAAATTAAAATTAAATATACCATTTATAACATCCACATATATCCATACCACATGTTATTCCATATCACTCTTTGAACCATACCATTAGGCCTACTTGTCATTAGGTCTGCACACATCCATAAAGTATGTCTCACATAACTGAATCATATAGTCAAATTTTACAAATAAAAAAATAACATTAATAGATAATTTATTAACTTAGGTTCACCAAGAAATCCATTATATTTCACAAAAAAATTCACAAGACCTTAAACTAACAACTTTTATATGTTCACTCAAAATTGTTTGACTGCTCCAAAACCTAGTCAAGTATCTTTGACTACCAACGTCTGTATATGCACTATCAAAAACTAAAAATGTATTAATTAGATTATATATCATTTATATAAAATAGTAGTATTATTTTTATGATTAAAAATTGGTTAATATGACATAGAAACATCAAACTCAATAGCATACAAAAAACTTCCTATAACTCAAAAAACATAGTCATGTAGAATGTTATATTTAGCATTCGTAAGGGAAATTTAATGAATTATAATTCACATTAATATTTCATATATGATATTTATATAATCATAATATATATATATATATAGTTTCAACCATTAGTCTTACATAGCAATTTGTTAAGCCTTTCTTACACAACTAGATAAACCATTTTGTCTTTCACATTACAACTCCTTAAAGTGACATTAAAAATTATATAAATAATTTATATGAAATATAAATTTAAAAAAACATTAAAATTTTCCTTAGATCCATTTAATCATATCATAGAGGCTAAACCTCTTCACTTCATCATGAAAACCTGGAACTATCATTTTGTCTAAAAAACTAGTCATGGTGAACATGACTTAAAACAACTATAAAATGACTTACATGATCTTATAATGAATTTTTATGATATTTATAAATACTTATAACATAATAAAACATATTTATATATTTTTTTAATGGTAAATGAGGAATATATAGACAAATATTTGAACCCTACTCCTTCACTCTCACATCTTCTCTAGATAGGCCATCTTATGAAAACCATTTTTAACATTTTTAATGAACTTAAAAACATATAATAAATAATTTCATGAGTTATAGTTCTTGAAAAAAAACCTAAATCAGATGTACCCATTCCTAATCCATTTCAACCAATCCCTAATCTCATTCTCACTCTCACTCTCACTAGTTTCACCATTAGCCCAGTTTAGCAGTAGGTCAACATGAGTGATAAAAATAGTTGACAAAAATGAAATAAATTGACAAAAAAACACCATGAAAAACAAAATTCTCAAGATACTCCATTCATCCATTTTCATACTTGGTTTAATGAAATTTTTATATTCTATACTAGCTTTTTTAGAAACAAGCATTTTCTTGTAGGTTTCACTTACTATCCTAATAGACCACTGCTACCTAGATAATCCTGAGGGAGTAATATACCTCCTTAAATCATAAAATTATCCTTAAAAATAAATTATGGGCCATTTCTAATAATATTTTCCTTATTTATTACTCTAAGGGTTTTGAGAGGGTTTTAGACCAATTTTCATTCTTAACATTTGTTCATGCAAATCTATCCTTAAAACCACCTCCTAATGATTTTAAATAATTTATATAACCATTTTCCATATCTCCCCAATATATTAGGAAACCATGATAATTTTATGCATGCCAATGATCACCAAAAGTTCCTTCTCAAGTATGTAACTCTTCATTATGCATACACAGGAGACCTTCAAACTCATTTTCTTACTTTTTCCTTTAACTCAGGACCTAAAAATTCATGATCACTATTTAAATAACCTATTAAACCTATATAAATTATTATTTTACCATTATTTACTTCTAACATAAAAATCATACCCCATTTGGTCACATTTTATCTCTTTGCACTTTAGGCTCTTGACCTACAGATCATATTAGGCCTAGTAAAAGGCCCTTTAGCTACTATTCCTACACTTTCCACCTTGTTCACATGTTCAAACACCTTATAACATTTTATACCACTAATTTTTATTCTTCATAGGTCTTTTTAACATCTTAATACCCCTGGTTAGATCAGGTAGAATCTAAGACTAGTTTATTTGCATAATAGACCTATAGGTCTTACCTCTGTAGGCATACTTTGAAACATACCTAGGTGATTCAAAGGTTCAAATTCATGTTCAAATTTTATAAACCATCCTCGTATGCCTCTATATATTCATATCCTAGATCCATCATGCACCTTCTTGCACTAGACCAGGTATCCCATACTCAAGCTTTCTCAAGAACCTTGCACTCAAGAACAAGTACACAAATACACGCACAATATGCTAAGCCTTGACATAAAATCTTAATAAACATAATGTTACCTTAAATTTATCTCTCTCTAACCTCATGAAATAATTAACCTCATATCAATGAGCCACCTTCTTATGAGTTAATACTTAACCCCAAGATTATTTTTACATCAATACCATATACAAACACATGACATCAATGATAACTTAAAACATGTGATATGTATTATTAAAAATGAAATATAAACCCTATATATAAAGTTTAATTACCCAAAACCAACCCTAAAATCTGAGTTGATAGTGTCAACTAGGCTCATACAGTTAGAAGATGTTAGTTGGGATAGTATAGTATCAACCAAGCTAATACAAAATAGGAAGGATAGAGGCAAAAAAAATGATATCATCCAGGCTGGGACTATAAGATATATGGAAGCTATCAAAATAAGATAAGTATATGGAAGGTATAGATAGAAGAAACTTTCAGGAGGTTGGGTTGATAGTTATGATGATGTAACATGATAGAATGCCAACATCTCTTGAAAATATAAAAACTAATCAAAGTAATAGTCTCCAAGAAAATTCTAAACATGTAACACAAGATAAAAATTACATATTATAAAATTTCAAAATCCAAATATTTGCATTGCATTATGTTGGAATAATATTGATCATGCACACACATAAGTGGGAGAACTATGTGTGGTTTTAGCTCTCTTTATAGTATTAGAATGTAATAAATTCTCAATAACTCAAAAATATGAGGTTGGGTATATCAATCCCATATTTCAAACCTGATTTTATTTTTCAAACAAGTGTTAACATTATAATAAGGTTTTCATGTAAAATAAAGACAAAATCAAGGCCTATGTGTATGTATGAGCTAGGATGACCTACTACTATTGTATTTCTCTTAAAATATTAGGACTTGAATAAGGTCAATCAAATAAAACATAAGTATACTTAGATGATCAAGTAAGTACCAATGAATTCTATAAATCTAGAAGAGGGTAACCTAAAAATTCAAATGCTAAGAGGAAATAAATATAAAACCTAAGCGTATGACATAAAGATATAATTCTCATTAGACCTCAATGAAGGTAAATGGCTATATACTATAGTTTTAAATATGAAATTAATTTAAATTTTTATAAAGGGGTAAAAACTAATTTAAAGGATGGGATAGTATGGTTATAAATGGGTAAGATATAATGGTCAACCAAATGGGGGTATATGAAACCTAAAGTGGTTTATAGAAAATATAAGCAATTTTATGTCTACACCAACTTATTCAATATAGGTAAGGTATAAACAAGGATACACACACATATATCCATAATTAAATAAAAAAATTAATATATTATCTATTTATCAAATAAATGAAATAGTGTAGGGATAGAAATACTTATCTTGGGGTACATGCATCGATGCTTCAATTGCATTCTTGTCTCAAGTGGATATTTTTAAGAGAATTTTATATGTTGAAGACCTCAAATATTTGTATGAATACCTATATATATTTAGTTATTAACTCCAAATTACTCCTATTGAACTTCAATGACAGTACAAGAAAAAACTCCTCAAGATAAGGTTCTTGACACTAACTCTTCCAAATAGTTCCTTGGGGAAGAAATGTGAGAGAAATAAGAGTGTATGAATTTTATATGATATGATATGGATGAAATGTTACCCTTATATATGGTATATATGGTTCCAATACCTAAAACCAGCCTTAAAATCTAAGCTAATAGTATCAACTAGGTTGATATAATTGAAAGATGTCAACTAGCATAGTATAATATCAACCATGATGATATAATACAAATGTAAAAAAATAGACTCAAAACTATATCAATCTTACCAATATCGTATAGGGAAGATAAAAGCATAATATATACAGTATTGGCTAGGTTGATATTATAAGATATAGAAATTTAAAAAAAATTGATATAAAGTAGACATAATGGATATATGAATAGACACTTAGAGGAGATTAAAATGATATTAATAATTTTTTAATAATGATACAATGTCAATATATCTCACAAAACACTTAGATTTTCCCACCCCATTTCTATTAAACCCTTTAAGGCATGCACTCAGGGATATTGATGCATCAATGATCCACTATAAGATAAAGCATCACTAAATGATAAAGTAAAAATGTTTATGTTTATACATACACCTCACATAAAATTCATTAAGTGTCACAATAGTGTAACACGTGATGGTTCTTTGGGAAGGAAACATAACAACATAAAATCATAACTAAAAATAAATGTTGAAATAACTACTGATAAATGTATAATTGATGGTGTCATATACATAATTTGACCTAAATTTTCACTAAATAGTTTCATGAAAATACTATATTCTCAATAGTAGATGGTACAATTGTTGCATTTCATAAACCCTAATGATATGAGGTTAAAAATAAGTAAAATCAATACGTGCACACATAGGATGGTTAGATATATGTGACATGAAAGACTCATAATTGGTTGAACCACATTGGAAATTTTGGCAAGATAGGATTGATAAGGCTAGGTTTGAACCAAAACATCCAAGAAAGTATATAAAAATAAATTAAAATCATATTTAGTACAAAAAATTCAAAAAGGTATCCAAAGTAAGATAATTAACATTCCAAATTAGACAAAAAACATAGAACTGAACTATGATAAAAACATCAATGTAAAAGGAATAACAAACTAAACTCAAAAAGGATGTGAACATGAAATAAAAAATAGACTGAATGGATTGAAAAAATTGATTATAATATAGGTCAAAAACATATAAGAGTAATTTCTATAAATATAAATCAATGCTAAGAGAGAATCACGGAACAAGTCAAAGATGCAACTTTTATCATAAAAATGGAAAAGCTATGATTTACATATTACTATCACATCTAAAATAAATGAATAAATAGGATGTAAATAATATTAAAAAAATATTTAAAAAAAAAATTAATTTTCAAAGGGTAAAATGGAAGGATGAAAAGGAAGGTATCACCAAGGTAAAAACATGGTCTTTACTAGAAAAAACGTTCAAATCAATTTTCCAAGACTAAGATTTTTCAGCATCAATTTCTATAGATAAATCGACCTAACCATATAATATTGGGATAACTAGTGAAGAATATATATTATCCTATGAAGACTATTATGGATGAAAATTAAAAGGATCCTACCTTCCCATAATATGTTCCCTACTCCTCAAAACTGCTTATAGAGTCATCATCCAATTGAGAAGATTAGGTAATTTTATCAAAAACTAAGTGGCACTAGAATGTAATAAGATATAATGATAGAATTGGACCTCCTACCCCACTCTACTAACCTAAAATATTCCAATGGACCTCATCTCTATCATGAGGCCAACTATGGAGTTTTGGCTTCAATTAAAATAGTATATGTACCAAAAATATCACACATTTTTATGTGATATAACTTTTAAGATGTGATTTACCTTTTAACATTGTAATTTCTCATGATATGACTTTTAAATCTTTTGTATTTTTATTTATTCCTCCTACATATATATTTTTAAAAACAAACCATGGGTGTTATAAATTATCATCACAAGAAATCTTACACTTATCCACTAGAGAGGAGAAACTAAAGACTATGGTGTCTAATAACTCCTAGACTTGCACCTTATAAAAGAGTGCAATCTTGAAACCAACCTTGGTGAGTTAAAAAGGAAAATGAAAAATAGAAAAGAATTGAAATGATCATATAATGATTACGCTACCAAAATCACCAAAAAAAAATGTAAGGGAAGATGGTACAATGATAGGTAGGTATGAGACATCATCATGAGAAAATGGTGTAAATGTGAATGAAAAGACATGAGGATAGTCTACTATAATTTTACCATAAGATAATATGACCAATTATAAGTGAGAGAAAAAACTACTCTCAACCATTACCTTATATTTTTATGAAGAAACATAGTTAAGGTTAGGAGGAAAGATGATCTATATAATAAAATGATGCATTTTTGTGAGGACCTAGTTGATTCCCTAGGTATTACTATGCAATTCACAAACTGAAAATCCAATTCACATAAGTAAATATATGATAGTAAAGGACCCAAAGGGTGCATAATATAATGGACCAAATAATATAAAATTAAACCATGGTTGACTATAAAGAAGATGGGTGTTTATGAGAAAGGTCTAGTTGTATTCTACAAGTATTACAATGTAACCCACAAACTAAAAATTAATAGGTGTAAAAATAGACAAAATTCCTAAGGATCAAAGATAGGTATTAGGGTTAGTGTAAAAGGAAACCCAAAGGTGTGTAGAGGAATAAATGATAATTTTCATAGAAAGAGATTCATATTATAACCTATAATAAATGTTAGATCAACAGAATATATAAACTAACTATAAGCATGTAAGTAATATATACATAAAATGGAAAAAAATACATGAAATGAAACTATTAATAACATGATTTCATAAAATTATTTAGTCAAAATTTGTTCATTTTTTGGTTCTTTGAAGATATGTCCTTCATTTTTTGCAATCTATAATTACTATGTCCAACGACTTCTTTAACTATATAGAAACCCCACCACTTTCAATCATAATTTCTTTCTTTTTTTTGGTGTAATATAGTTTTAACATTAAGTCTCCAACATCGAAAGTACAAACTTTGACTTTAATGTTGTGTTTTTCAGCTATGTAATTTTAAATAATGATTATTTTGTTGTAAAGCATTCATACATCATTCAACAAGTAGACCTAAGGTGTGAAGACATGTTTCATGAAGCTCTTCTTTAGTAATGATGTATTGAAGAGATATGTGCAAGGAGGGTTACTCAACTTTTGGTGACAAGATGATTTCTTAGATGTAAACTAAAAAGAAGATATTTTCCCTAGTGGTAGTACAAATGATAGTATGATAAGTCCAAAGTTCATGGTACAATTTGATACGCCAACTTAAATGAGAATAACTATTATTATTTTGTAATATATCATTAATAATTTTATTGATGGATTCTATTTGGCCATCACACTATGGGTTATAGTGTGTGGAACCATTTTACATAATTTTAAATTTTGTGCACAACTAATTCTTGTAATTGAATGGTGTGAGGAATTCAAAAATGACATATGACTTGATTGACAATGAATTAGGATATAATTATTATACTAATTTTAACAATAGGCATAACTTTTACCCACTTGGCAAATTACTTTATGGAAGTGATGATGAGCACATGGCCATCTTGCGACCAAGGTGTTTTTTTAATGAAATATAATCCCCACATAGATAATGTTTAAGGAGATTAAAAAAAATTAAGCAGAGCTATAGGAAAATGGATAAGATAATCATGAAGTATACAAGGATTACACTTATTTATGAATATTATGTAACCTTTTGTGAGAGTAGGCCAAAATTATCCCATCCATAGGAATTTATGGGTTGTAACATGTCCACTATAATGACCACTGTAAATGACACCATGTGCTTGTTAAAGTAGAGGAGGAATAATTATTGAGTGATGTAATAGAGTAGGATGCCTTTTAGTTTATGTTAATAAATTATTTTATGTACAAGGACATACTTTCAATCTTGTTTATAAAATCTAGTATTTTCATGAGAACCAACCTTCGGAGGATAAATATGATCTCAATAAATTGGAGTATTTATTTATTTCAAGAACATTGTCAAGTTATGAATGCTTCAATTTGGTAAATAAGAGAATCATAATTTAATGTTAAGGTAGATATAGGTTTCCTCATGTGGACTAAAAATTATGAATCATTCAATGCCTCATGAGGATGGAAAAGAGAGGATGAATAAGTAAGATAATTTACGATGGCATTTTTCTATCATGTGATTGCATATGGTTAAAGATGAAAAGTCTTTGGAAAGAGTAGAATCAATTTGATGATATACATTAATATTTTCACTTTTTCATTGGTATGCACCATTGATTTGACAAATATAAAATCTTCTAAGGTGTGTAAATAAGTAATATCTAGATATATGGTTAATTACATCCAAAGGATGAGAGATTTGTATTAAACCATGTTATTAGTGACTTGGAATTTTAATCAAAATTATAGAGAAATGTTTTTTTTATAAGGGTCAACTAAGACACATCCTACTCCAACTCCTTGAAGGCACTTAGGTCCATTAAATTGGAGTGTCAATGTTTCCTCATGCATATCTATGGTAACTTGGGGTAATTCTTATATATTAACTTTGGTAGAGGAGTATTTTTGTTTGGAGACTATTATTTATAGCTCTTCAATGGCTTGAGCCTTGAGATCAACCATGAAATTGTGAAAGTATTCTTTGAGAGAAATAACTTGGTTAATACCTTTGATTAGGTATACATATTCATATGGAAGAATTTTTTAAAGGTGTTATTAGTTAGGATAAGAGTGAAAATAATTTGATTAGTAATTACTTGGCCTTTTATTTATTTTTTGGTAATAATTCATAGGTCAAATTCTATTAAGAGTACCATCCACTTTCCAACTTGGTCTTTGGGAAAGAAAACTTTAGATAAATAGTGGTGAAGAGGGTTATAATGGAAAAATACATATGTGGTCTATTAAATGATGAAATGCTAAAGTTTTTTAGTGGAAAAGTAGTTTGATACATAGTCATACTCCATTTCCATGTAGTAGGTCTCATAATCTATCAAATTTTAATTGATATATTAGATTGAAAATTATTTTCCTAACTCATATTTTTTTGCAAGCATTTCCCCAATTAATATGGGATTAGATTACATATACAAGATGATAGGGTGATCATTTTTAAGGTGTTCCTAGAGTATGAGGACAAAAAAATGATTTATTTAGGTTCTCAATAGATTGTTGATAAGCATCAGTCCATTCAAGTGTAAAACCTTTCTTTAGGATATGTTTTATTAAGTATACATAATAAAATAAACTACAGATGAATATTTTAATTTCCTAAGGCTCCCAAGGTAAGTTTGGATGCCATAAATGGATTGATTTATATGCATGTTGAGGATACCATTGATCTTGGTGGGATCTACATCAATCCTTCATAATGAGACAAAAAAATCCTAAAAGTTTAAGGTAACACTAAAAACATACTTTTGAGGATTGATTTTAAATGTGTATTTGATAAGATGATAAAATATGATGGAAAGGTCATGAAGATGGTTTTCAAGACACTTTTATTAGATATAAGGTCATTTATATAAGTTTCAACTATTTTATGGATGAGATCATGAGTTATGTGGGTGAGTACACATTGATAGGTTTTTCCATTGTTTTTGAGTCTGAAGGGAATATTAACATAGTAATAGGTTTACCACTCAGTAGTAAATGTGGTTTTATGTTGATCCTTAGAGGAAATATGAATCTAGTTATGCCCTAAAAATCCATCCATGAGGGATAACATCTCATAACTAGCTATAAAATCTAAAATGGCATCAATTTATGATAAATGAAATTTATCCTTAGGACATTCTAAGTTGAAATTATGAAAGTCAATATAGATATGAATAACCTTGGTGAATTTATTTTGAATAAGTACTCCATTAGATACCCATTTTGAGTAATCTACAATTTTAATGAACTTATCATCTTAGATCTTGATAATTTCTTTGTGACATAAGGTGGAAACCTCAAGGGGAAACTTTCACTACTTTCGATGCATAAATTTTGCATTGATATATTTCACTATGTTATGGAAAATTATGTTATAGTCAATGTCAGGAATGTATTCATATAACCATGTATAAATTGTGATATTTATCAAAAATGGGCTACAATTATCATTATTTTAGGCAAATATCTTTATAAATGAGAATTGATTTAGGATTTGAAGTTGTACCAAAGTTAAATACTTAATTTTATTTGATAATCATGGCATTTTCATCTTAAAAATGATAAGGATTAGAAATAAGCTTGGAAATATGATCCATTTTTTATTGACATTAGCGATGAAATTATTTAAGTGGGTAACTTTTTTCTCAAAATGGCTAAGCTTATGATGTTGGCAAGGATGTTGAAGTTATCTAGCATGTATTAATTCTAGGATAGCTTCATCACTAGGAAATGTACATAAAGATTTGTAATGTTCAACATCTACTTCAAGATCAACAGTCTTATTACCTTTGCTCTAAACTTTAAGATAGATTTTTCTTATAATAATGGCTTTAACATCCAAGGCAATGGTAAGATATGGAGTATAAATTACTGATTTGGGATTTAAAGTATTGTCCTAGCCAATATAGTCTAGGATAGAAGAATTAAGTTAAATTATATTAGCATGATTAGTACATTTAGTAGAGAAAGTATTTATTTTAACCCAAAATAGTTGGCTAGATTTTAATTTTGGACTATATTAGTCTAGCCAATATAATCTAAATGCTGAGAAAAAATATGAATGGTATTGATTTGGTCAATACCATTAATACTATTGAAAATTCTCTAAATGGTATTGGGTTGGCTGATGTGATTAGGTAAATTTTTTAAGTCACAAAGGTATTTAAAAACCCATGGATTATTTTCCAATGGTGGTTTTACAAGAGGGACTAAGGTTCTGGATCATTCTCATCATCACCATAATTAGAGGAGATATGAACTAAATGAACATATGAATTAAAATGATACATTTTAGTAAGGTTTTTCTTATAATTAACTACATCCAAGTATCATGATTGGGCATGGGAAACTATGTATTCATCATAGTATGAGGGATAAATATTACATGCACGAATAGTGTGTTGACTAGTTTTAGTGAGAGTATCCTTGGTTGATACACAAATGTTATTGAAGTATGAGGGGACAATGATAGAGGATCCTAAAATAATTTTGGCTATCCCAAAATCATTGCTTACAAATTAATATTCTATGTAAGAAGCTTCATTAACATTTCATAGGGGAAGAATTTAAGTATCATCATTGATCAAAGGAATGGTTATATCTCATGGTAACAGAGAAGGTGGAATCCATTCCACTATGTAAGGAGGAAATCTAATGTTATTGCAGATAGTTTATAAATCATTGGGTTTGTCATCATTAGAATATGTAAGAGTAACTTTTAGATTATGATGCATGTTGATGAACTTGGGAATATGAGGGATATTGATATGTAAAATGGTGAGGAATTGATACTACATTTCATGATTAGGTACCTTGAAACCCCATGGGTTTGGATCTACTTCATTATTATAACATTTTCCATCATGATTGAACTTGATCAATTAGCTATCAGAAGATGTAATATATCTCATGAAATGAGTCCAAAGATGGCCTAAAATGATATTATATGAGAGTGGAAGATATAAAAACATCAACTTAGTGTTTATTATTTTAGGTCTGATAGTGAGAGTGAGCCAAATGCAACCAAGATGATTTTGATTGGTCTTGTCAATTCCATGGCATATGAGTCATGTTTGCTTAAGGTCATATTTGGAATATCCAAGTCTTTAAATCAACCAAAATGAGGTAACACTAATGCATGAACCTTCATATACTAAGCCTATTTTGATTAAGGTATTATTAATCATAATCTTAATGAGGAGAGGTAGATCATTGCCTCAAAAGAGGATTTCATCATTAATCATGTATTCTTCAGGAAAATCTATGGAGGGTTTCTTGGATGAATAAATTTGGTAAATGGTTTCAATGGAATGGATTTATATAGGTGTTATGCCTTTAGAATTTTGGGTAGGTATTTTGGTTTTACTATAAGGGGACTCTTTGATGTATGTAAAATGTTTCATGAGGAACTTTATATTATAATGTGATGTTCCCATGAGTTCCATTAGAGTAATTTTTCAAAGCATGAAATTAAGTTATTCTCTAAAGTTCCATTATGATTTAGGGTTGGAGTCGTAATGAGGATTAACTTTACTAAAAATGGTGATTTTAGGAGAAATGATAGTAGTAGGCTTGGAAATACTAGGTTGAGGGTGTGATGGTGGAGTAGGCTCATCACTATATTGTGGATCAGAAGATAATGTAGTTGTGGTAAGAGTATCCTTAATAAATTGGTCTTAGATAGAAGGCTTCTTATGTTTGGTAAAAGTATTTTTATGATTGAACTTACAAGGGTAGTTAACCTTTTCCACATTGACAAATTTGGAACTAGTATAATATTAATCATAGTTAGCATCAATAACATAATCATATTTGTAGGAATTTTTTGTATTAGGACCCAATGGTTGCGATGACTTTTGAGGTTTTTGGTTTTTATATTTATGATTACATAATGGTTTTTATATACTTTAAGGTATTTAATATCATTCTCTTTGGTGATAACATCATGATTTAATGTTTCTCCCAAGATGGTATTAACTACAAGTTTTAGGATTGCATGATAGATTTCATGAAAGTGACCAATATTGGCATGAAACCAATAAAAATTATTAAGATCATATCATGATGGATGGGTAATAGTGTATATGTATGTTTTGGAGGGAGAATAACTTTTTAATCTCTTACATATTAAAGGGTAGGTGGGATGTTTACTATATAATTTAGGTGTTCTCACTTTAGGTTTGGGAGGCTTATTTTGAGAATAATTAATGGTGATAACAGTGGTTTTCATTTGGAAATATTCCTCTTTGGTATTTTGATAAGGATAAAATGTATTCATAAGGAAATATTATCATTTCACTTGGTTCAAATACTCTTCTAAGGTTTTAGGAGAGAAAATATTAACGTTGTATTGAAGAGGGGCTTTAAGAGCGGTAACAAAGAGTTTGAAAAAATTATTATCACTCATGATTTGATCTAGTTGTGTTTTAAATACTTTTATTATTTTATGAAAACATGGATAGATTCATTAGATATATGTTTAATTTTAATAAAGTTTCTAAGGCTATTTTCAAGAATTTCATTATCCTATAATTCATTAACTAGAACATTGACTAAGTTTTCTATTTGGGTAATGGAATGTCTAAGAAATTTATTGTACCATTCTAGTGCACCTCCAACAACTTTTTAGATAGAAGTTTGGTGGTAGCATAAGTGTTGGTTTAAACCCATTCCTTGTATAGATTTCCAAAGGTTTTAAGATGTAAGGTTATTTATTCCCATAATATGTTATAGTTGGATAAATGTTTCTAATATCTATGGACACAATAAATGGAGATAAAAATTCATTTTGAAGGTTTTAGAGGATATATTTATATATTAGTGGTTGAGGTATGATAATTTTGTTTGAATCTCTAAGAGGAGGGGGATAAATTTCTAATTTGGTTGGTTCATAATTATTTGAAGAGGTTGAATATCCATTTTAAAAATGTGGATTTGTATTTAGAGCATTCGATTGATGTTATAAGCTTTCATTAAGGTTATTTTTTATCATTTATGAAAGGAATTGTACTAGATCTATAGGTTGATTAGGATTTTTGTTTTTATTGGAATTTTTAGGAGGATAAAAATATTATGAATGATTATATGTGGGTTACCAATATTATTCTTGGAGGAATATTCTTGATGTTAGTGTTGATTTCCCCATCTATTGTAGCAAATGAGTGAAACTTATTAAAACCACCGCTATTATTTTAAGTATAGACAATAATGTTATCATAGTTATTAATTAGTTGGTTAGGGTCCTCTATATTATTGGTTTGGTTAATTTTAACCATATTAAATTTCATATATCTAGAGTTATGTTGAGATAAACTGCACCATGAAAGAAAATTCAATGGTGGGAAAGGAAGGAAGAAAAAATAACCCACGTAAATTATGAATGGGTTGAGACTTGCAAGAAAAATTCTAAGAGGTGTTATCATGGTGATAAGGATGATATAAATATAATGGAAGAAAAAGGTTGGTCATGGGAACTAAAGCTAATAGGTAGACTGATATAATTAGTTTCTTTATCTAAATAGAAGGTTACATCAGACTAGCTAGTATAATTTAATGATGAAAATAGACTATATTAGAATGGCTAATATAATTTGATAAAAAAATGGTGATACTAGTGTTTGGGTAAAATGATTGTATCAAGTTGGTTGATGAAATTTGGTAAACACATAGAAATGTATCAGGTTGTTTGATGTAGTTCACATAACATAAAATAGAATCAAGTTGACTAGTATAGTGTGTAAAAAATCAAGATGGAGTTTAACCTAATTATTTATGAAAATCAAGATAGGGAAGTAAACTAATAAATTAATTATTTCACTTGTATACTTTTATATATATATATATTGATAGTAGATGTAAAATATTTAATACATTCAAGAAGGCACTAACCATAGATAATTCCACTATACCCATGGTCTTACTATCTCATCTTTGAGGTATATTAAGAGTAACTTCTTGAGATCAACCACTTATCACTGCATTACAAAATCAAATGGTCGATTGACTTCATAAATTATATAAATAAGAATATTATGTGTTTTTAATATACCATGAGTTATGTGGAATTAATTCTATGCATAGTGTTCTCTAATGGATTGAGATTAAGGTAGTACCCCTCACACCATGACATAAATAAAATAGACAAATTCTTGGCCTGGAATGATAGCTCTTATTATTTTTAAATTTACTAGAGCATAGTTTATAAGAGAATAAAACATAATAAAAAATAAAACTTAAAATTATATATTTAAAATTAAGTTATAGTATGTAATTAATTTAAACAGTCAAACATAATGGTATTAAGTTTATCAATAGAGAAAACTAAAATTGATCACACATAACTATATCAAGTTAGTTAATACAATTATAAACACATACAAAACTATATCAAGTTGTTTGACACATTATATAAAAACATATAATGGTATCACAATAGTTGATACCATTCATAGATAGATAGATAATGGTATTGGGTTGGCCGATAAATTTGGTACTAGAAAATGGATGATGATTTAAAAAAATTTAAAGATAAGTTAGAAAGTAAAACATGAAGTTGATCCATTTAAATGAGGTATAATATTCATGTCATGTTCAATATAATGTATGCAAAGGCTCGTGTGACCTAAAACTATCATCCTTATTTCAATAAAATAGGACTCAAATAAGGTCAACTAAATAGATATTGTTATACTCTGATAATTGGGTGAGGACCAATGGA